>JANIJG010018827.1:0-17148 GCA_024611175.1 Megaceryle torquata
TATTATTCAGACCTACTGAGGAGTGATCAGACTGATTTTTACCCAGGCCTTTTCTGGTTTTTTGTTTGTTTTTTTTTTTTTTTTTTAATCTGATTTATAACCACCCTTCATCTGACTGTATAACCTTTTCCTAAATCATCTGGTGCACCAAGTAGATAAAATACACAAGTGTACAAAGAGGAAGGTAACAGAGGAACACTTTCAATTTGTGGTTCCTAAACACAGCAATGACAATTAGCTGTATCCATTACAAAGAACCATGCACATCTGTTGAACAAAGAGGTGGGTGACTTTAACTTGGTAGTACCAAACACAGATGCAGGATGTAATATCTGAGCATGTCACGCTCAAAGCTGCATATCCTTCCATTATACTTGCTACAGAGATTACCTGGGAATGGTTATAATTTATGTAATTATAATTATGTATATATTATAAATAGTCAGTAATTATCTGTGCAGTCTCAAGCAGACTGAATGAGGTGTTCTTTATTCCTGACTGATAAGACTGGTCATTGTCTGTCATTTATTATTCATTTTCATTTGTAAAAACCTTCCAGTAGGTGGTTAGTGAGGAGGTTAGCTTTTGGGATTGCTGAATATGAGACTTAAGGGAACAGACAATAAATGTGATAGCAACAACAGTATCAGTGGGAGGGGAGGTCCTTCCCAGGATCCCAGTTAAGTTGTCACAGTCCAATATTTTGCAGCTTTCCTTGCCAGAGGAGTATAATCCAGTGGGTTCTACCTGATGATGACCCCTGCATCAAAACACAGGTCCTTTACAACCAAGTTGCATGTACTGGGAGTTTTGTGTGATGCATTCATAACTCATTCTGTTCTTATTTTCTTGGACTTTTCATTCTGCATTTTTTAGACATCATTGATTTTGTGCCACAGAATGTACTATATCACTTCAAGGAAAAAGAAAGGAGGCATTCAATAATCTTATTCTAATCTTGACAGACCTTATCCATCTGGAATTAAGTATATTCATAAGGTCATTCACCCTTTGCTGAGACTGAGTCAAGAATTCTTTCTTTTGTAAAATGCAAAGTATTTCAGGCATGGGACTTAGGAGGTCCCATGACATCCCTAGACTAATAATGACTTTTTTTATATCTCTTAAACAAAAATGTTCAGAACATTTTTTTTCCAGTAAACTTATTGCTTGAGGGGAATTGGAAACAGACAACAGCCTGTGCACATCTACATTATTATTAAACTGATAGTTATTTATTCATGAGGCAAATGGAGGAAAAGGTCACATGAGGTATTGTTAACTTGTAATTTCCGAATATATATTCTGATTTAGTTGCAGTACCTCACATGATCTTCTCTGGGGAAAGTGGACAATTTACTGTCACAAACACTTTGGAAGATGTACAGAGTAGTTAAGTACTGGAAAAGGTTTTAGCTGACCAGAGAGTTCTTTTGTTCAGAATGGCCAATCTTACTCTGCTAAGTTTACTAATGTTTGGCTTACTGGAAATACTTGCTCCTGTTTGAACAGAATGCTTCTCACATTCATGTGCAGTTGACTTGCAATTCTTGCCTGATGAGTTTTTGAGCTCACATAATCTAGTTGCTACCATTCAGTCAACCAAACCTCAAAAAATATTTCTGTCAAATCCTTTTTACAATCCTCTTTCCATACTAATGCCAACTAAAAAGGATGAGGTACTGATACTATAGTGTGCAGTGCTCTCTCATGGTGGTCTGGAGGGTCTAGTGTAGTAAAGAACTTTGTGAAGTTGCTAACTGTTGTGGTTAACTCATCTTAGACTACTTGCTCAGTTAGTCTGTAAGATTAGCAGTTGGAATATAGTTAGTAGGTTGGTATGGAGACTAAGGACAAGGCAAGTCCAAATTTAGGCAGTAGAAAACTAAGGAACAGAAGTAAACTGTGTTTGGATGAGGTTTGAAGGGGACAGAGGGATCCACATGGAGGCCTCTAAAGACAGGTCCAACCCAGCAGGCAGTAGGCAGTCCTCCAGCTGCCTGTAGAGACCAGCTGTGCCAAGCTTCCTTAAGGGAGTCTGTAATTATTCGTCCACCTCAGTGGAAGACCCTAGTGGGATGGCTCTAGGGCATATGCATCTCAAAGCTGCTCTCAGCTACCACAGTGCCTGGCCTTGGCACACCATGGGTCATGCGGTGCCTCACATCAGCACTAGCACTAAAGACACAGTATAGATGTCTTGCAGTTCTATTGATACTTGTGAGGACTACATATAGTATAGATGGCTGAGGCCCAAGTATAGATCCCCAGGCTGTTGAAGGAATGACTAAGATACTTAGAGTAGTTGAAGGAATCAGTGGTTATGTCAGGAAGCCATGTTCTTTTGTTCTTGGTCAGTGAAAGCCAGGGGTGATGAGTGAAGACTGTGGTTTGTTGATGAGATGATGATTGCTCATTCTTGTAGCTGGAAAAATCTATAGCAGCTGAAATAGGTGGAGGGATAGTTCAAATTTGGCTGAAGGTCACAGCTGAAAGTTATGGAGGTGGATGGAGCTACCAGAAGCATTGAACTGGATAGGAAGTGCCATTATCTCATGGTCTTGGTTGTGACAGTGACAGGCTGAGTGTGTGTCAGTGCAATTTGTCAAAGCAGAATTCATTGTGTTTCAAGTAATATGTTTTCATGGGTGAGAAGTAGGTATTGTAAGAGTTGATGAATTCATTCACATTAGTGTACTTTTCCTCCGTCTCTTGTAGACTGATACTTTGACATCTGAGGAGGAAAACAATTCAGTCTTCTTTTTTTTCTGGAGTTTTCACTGCACAATATCCAGAAGAGTAACTGAATTCTGTGCTCTCACACTGCGTTGTACTTAAAGTTAGAGGAAGCAGAGGCAATAAATTTTCTTGTTCTTCTGCTAGGCACAATTCAAATTCCCAGTCTCCCTCTTTCTTGCTCACAGTCCAACACAAGGTCCATTTCCCATGAATGCTATCACTCAGAAACAGAAGTGATTGATTTTGGCTACTACTTATCATTTGTGCAGCAGCGTATGTCCCAGAAGTCCTCACAAACAGCTTGGAGGCAGCACTTTTTGTGTGTCTGAGGAGAGAAAAAAGAATCATAATTTAAACAGTCACATCTCTGTCTCTCCCCTGGAAAAGTGTGGGTACTATTGACTTGGCATGAGACCTGTAAGGACACAGAGGAAGCTCTCTGTCAATTTCCCTTATGATGCCAGTCTAGTGCAAAGATCTGACAGCCATGAGAGAGACTTGCAAGCAACATGGGCACAGAGAAAGACAGTATCCTTCTTGATGAATCATTAGATGTGGATATATGACATTGCATAGTCTGCTAACTTCAGGAAGCCAATACTGGTGCCTTGGCTTCAGGTCAGTGGAGGGGAGTGAAGGGAAGTCTCTTGTTTGATGATACAGTGATTCATGGACAGTAAAATTAATGTCAGGAACCTCTCTGTGAAGAGGCAGCCCTATCAGAACTCCAATTAGCTGTGTTTATAATTAATGGCATGTCTGTGAAACACTGTGATTCATAAGCAACAATATTCATGACAAGAGTGACTCTTTCATTTCAGGGAAAAAGACCAGGAACTGCTCTAAATTGCACATGATTGTGATTAACGGCTTAGGAAAATAAATGGTGAGTGGGTGCCTGAGACCAGTACTGTGCTGAGAAATCTATTTAAGCCACTTTCAGACAAACAGAAAAGAGAAGAGGGAATAGCTGCCTGAGCACCCTTGCTTGTTTAATACCTGCCACAGACTCTAATGGGGCATTAAGGTCTGTGCAGATAGTGCAAAATTGCAGCAAAGAGTGTTGCTGGCCAAAATTTTGTTATACTGACTCTCCAACCTTTTGGCTGCTATGAGTTGATCTAGTATTTTATGGAACATCCAAACTTTTCTTTGTAATCAGAGAATCCCAAATTAAAATTACAAAGTTAGAGGAGACAGGAAAGAAAAAAAAAATGGTGCTAGAAATGTGACAGAAAAGATGTTGGGCTGAGTAAGTTTCTCCACCTTATTTCCTAGCAGAATTGGAAAAAGCAGAGGGTCTCCAGCTAAGTGTATGGAGTGATAATCAGCACTGTGCAGTGCAGGGTCAGGGCTTCAGCAAAGCTCTACACAAAGCAAAGAGCTACAGTCTGCAGAGTTAGAAAACAGAGGGAACTAGGATAGTTTAATTTGGAAAATGCAAAAAATACACAAGAAAAATAGCCAGCAGACATGAGAGCACCATTTCATCAGCCCAAGAATCTGTGGGTTCCTTCCTATTCTGTTCAAAAGATATCATCTTCAGCTGGTTCTAAACATTGTAGTAAAAATCCTTTTACTCCTTCTTTGTCATGTGCTAATATCACAACTTTAATCTAGTGAATGAACCCATCTATGCAAGATCCAACTTCAGAAACAAATACAAATATGCAATTTTTTATCTCTTCATCCTCAGAACAATCCTGTCTGTGAAAGATTTCAGGCTTTAAATTTCAGCTTCCCTATCAATATTCTTCACATGGAACATCTTGTTTACTAAAATACTATGCTGTATAGAAAAACCAGCTTAGTTGATACAATCTGTCACAGTACCTAGTGCCCAGGAGCCCAGGTCATGGACTAAAACTCCATTAGACTTTGTGTCATTCAGACAATGAGATAAAAAATAACTCCTAATGCATTGAATAAATAGGATATATGAACAGTGAATGCAAGTGAGGTTATAGTATTGCTTAATTATTTCTGCTGCTCATGGAAAGAAATATTTTTTAAAGTTGTATTTAATGTAAAGCTACTGTCCTACATTCTTTTATTTTTCATTAGAGAAAGTACTTCTGTGGCTGCAAAATCTATTCTTCCTCAGCAGCTGTTTTCCATTGTAGAACCAACTATAAAAATGTATCCTGCATGTCCCACTAAGAGATGTCTTTTGGAGATTCTCCACGTGCTTAGCAAAATCACCAACTGAACCTGAAGCTGTGAATATGGATCTCATTGAATCTGCAGTATGGAGCAAAGGCCTGTTCTTATTTAAAAAACATTCATATTCCACTGTCTTTTAACAGGAATACTGTCAGTAAAATAATTTGATGACATTTTCTTTTCAAAAGATATTCCTCTCTGAACTTCCCATGCTGACCCTTATTCCCCATGGTCTTTTGAAGAGCCAGTCATGCTTTACTTGGGGCTGTTCAGCTGTGAACAAGCTCTGCTGATGATGGAGGTGTCAGGAGATAAGATGATTTGAAAGAAATAAGGGACATGCCCTCACAAAATGCCAGCAGCTTTAATGAGTTGAATGTGCTCCACCTGCTGAGCGTAAGAGTCTCCCATCCTAAAATGGGATTTTTATTATTGGAAGAGAAACTGAAACTGTCGTATGCTACTTTCCATGAATAAAATTCCATTTCTTGTCTGTTACCGTCTTCCTCTTCTGTCTCTTCTAAGGGAAAACAGTAATGTAGCAAAAAAGTTATTTATATTAGAAATGGCATTCTGTGCACAATGTCTCTCAAGGTGTGTTCAATAAGTATTTTGTAGACAGATATGAGGTTTTTTACTCATATTTTAGGTTGGACTCTGACAAGACAGTTCCAAACCATGCAGTGTTGCACTCTGTTTAAATCAGTAAGCCTATAAAGACCATGTCTATTTGCAATCATATCCTCTATCACAGATTTACACTTTCTTCTTTCTAAAGTTAAATCTATAGTACTGAAATGGAGTCTTTCGAAAAAAGTCTCTGCTGATATTTCTGAAGCCATATAAATGTTGGAAATCTTGTGAGAATATTTGCTTTACTGGGTTTTCAGAGAGGCAAGAAAAATTGTTCCTGCAGCTGAGTAAAAATTCTAGATCTTGTTTGATCAAGACTTAAGACAAACACAAATGTTATTTGTCAAATTGAGAATGGTTTTTATAGGGGCAAACATTAAATGACCCAGTGTGGTGACCTTAATTACTGGAAGTATTAGCAAAAGATGGATGTCAAAAAGAAAAGAGGTTGGAGAGTCCTGCAATCCTGAATACAGTGCCTCTCCACAGAGCTAATCACTCTTCCCTCCAAACCTGTTTACTCTGCAGCCCTGTCCCCCTCATCTCAGCACAGTTGTAACTTTCCTCCTTCAGCAAATTGTTGCACACCCTACAAAATTAAAGACTCCTGCAGTGATAAATTGATGTTGAAATGGTTGCTCCTTTCCCCCTCCTTTTTTCCCCTCCATTTCTCCTTCAGTCACTGCTGTCAAATTCATATAGTTCCCAAGGTCTGATTAGTCCCCTATTCTCTAACACAGTGTAAAAGCCATAAAACCACAGCCATGAGCTGATGTTTATCAGATATGGTTTTATTTCATCAGATCTTCTGATGAGAGAAAAAATGCATAGATCAAGCAGGGTTTAGGATTTTGCAGCTTATAATTCCTTCTTGTGCTTAGCAAAACTAAGTGTACCTTGGATGATATAGTTAATAAGGTATATTTTTGTGGGGAGGGAGACAAATGTTATCTAAGAAAATTTCCATGCATGTAGTAGGTAATTTCTTTTAGTTTCTTTAATATCTGGTACCTACTTATTATAGTAAGTTTGAGTTAATCATTTGGTCATGTATAGTGTTTGGCTAATGCTTATGGGTATTAGTCGCTGTGAAGAAGGGATCTTTTTTTCACACAGATATATTCACGTGGCTCCTTGTAATGCTATTACGTACATATGAAGACAAAATCCTGCTCAAAGTCTTGCATTATCTCCCTTAAGTACAGAAAGGTTGGTAGATCTCCCAGGCTTTAAAGATTGGAATTTTCACTTCTTTCTTCATTGCCTGTTAGAGAGACTTACTTATTTTCAAAAGATTTTCCTACATGGTAACAGGACACAGGCAATCCATTTTGGACAAACTCAGAATCTGTCTGAACCAAAAGATATATTTCTGGACTTAGTGTGAGTTTTTTATAATTTAGGGGTAACTGTTATATTTCCTATGCTTCTTTAAAGGCAGTAGGTTGATAGTTGTTAAAATCAATTCTTTTGTTTGTCTCCAATTATAAGGATAGCACAGTAAGTTGTTTCAGATCTGTGATAGATTTTACACTCACAAGGTTGATGATGCAGAATTTTTTCAGATACAGTAATAAGCAGTACCTCCCTTAAGGTGCTTATAATCAAAATAAAGATTATCAAGACTGGCAAGCCAGGTGCTGATTAATCCCCAATTAAATTGATTCTTATCTTGCGAACAGGATCTGGACTGAAATCCACTCATTATATTTAGGCCACTATGCACCATTAATTGGATGGCAACATTTTTCTGTCATTATGTATTTGACCAGATCAAGTTAACGATGACCTAGTGGTGAAAAGTTCTTTATACTATTATCCAGTGTTTCATTTGATAAGCTTGCAGAAGAGCATCATTGCTATTATCAATGAAATTGCTTTAAGAAGTGCTAATGTAACTTAAAAATATCTCTGATTATTACATAATGATGGCAATCATATATCAGGGAGAAAAGTGAGGTAGCTTAAGGTCAATACTATGATTTCTAGCAAGTCTATACAAATTCCAGTTATGTAAGTCATTTATTTTCCCCCATAAGTTTCCTTTTGCTCAGAATAAGAGCTCTTAGGTTCCATGTCTTTTAATTTCTATGGGCATTCTTAGTTATAAGGAAAGCTACCTATTGAAGCTATAGGGTCTGAAAATAACAGAATTTAAACTCTAGGAAACTAGCAGTGAATGTAGACAAAGGGAAAGAAATTTTTGAAAATAGAAACTGACTTTCTATATATCACTTTTCTTAGAGGCAATCTCTTCATGTTAAACTTTCGCTTTCTTTTTTTCATTCTTTACAGGGCCACAAATATTCATGAGATACTATTCAGTTTGACCTAAAATGTCACCTGCTGGACTAAGTTCAGGTATTGCACTAAATTTCAGACTTAACACGGGTTTGCTTCAACTTTCTCAGCATTTAGTTACTAACTAACAGATTTAATTTTCTTCTTGTCATGGATGATTGATGGAAAGGATAGACATCTTACATGAACAGGTAGGGCAAGCTACAGATTGTGTCCCCGAGAATGAAAAGCAGCCATAGAGTTGAGTAGTTTGTAGATTGTCTCAGCAGAGCTTAAGCAGTCTGAGAGGGAAGAATGTCACACAATACTGGTGAGAAGAAAAAAATGGCAGATTATTGTCTGTTTGAGAGTTTAGACAAGATCAGAACTGCCCTTTGGCCATAGAGTTGACTGTGAAATGTCAGCTAAACAAAAATCATTGTTTAAACTGCATGTCATGGACCACTGCTTCTCTGCAAGAGCATGCATCAGATGCATTATGGCATATTTGAAAAAAGTACAGAGCCTTGGTGAGTTGGAATATAACAATGCTGAATAAAAACATTGTCTATTTCTATATCTGAGTAAATTAAACACTACAGACAATTTTAGAAAACTATCAGTGATTGCACTGGCTTCAATAAATGATCTTTTAAAGACCCTAACACGTTGATATATGTTCATCCAGTAGCTATACAGACACAGTGTTTTAAGCTTTATTTTCATTCCATTTTTGTAATCTCATCTATTTCATGGGGATTTTAATTATCCCATAACAGCGAGTTTTTTCACATCTACCTTAACCTTTTTCCCTCTAACTACTGACAAGGATGGTTCATACCTGCCTTAACCTGCTGACAAGGATGGTGCTTGAAGAAGTAGAATCTACAGTAATCTTAGTAGAGCTATAGGAATCTTTGATCATTTTTCTGGTTTTACATTTTCCTCTAAAGATGAAAAAGAACCAGAAAAAAAGAGAAACATTAAAAATTTATTTTACATCAGGGAATTTTACTTTCAAAACCAGAAAGCAGAAGGCATGGTTGTAAACAATAGGTTGTGAAGACTTAGTTAAAATAATGCACAGTGTTGGTCACTGTCATCGAACAAGGGAAAGGAATTTATCCTTTCAGTCGGATTGAAATCACTTTATAGAAAGCTGCTATCAGAGAACTGATCAATCCCATCCCTGTAAGTAGTGCTTCATGAAAACTGAAATAGCATTGGGAAATTGGAAAAATCTTTCACTGTTTCTGTTTTAGAAATGAAAAAATATAATTCAATACAAATTAATTGAGACTTTGTTTAATGACACTGGTAAGCATCAGACAGAAAGGAATTTAGTATATGGTTTAGCAAGCTACATCATTATTCCCAATATGACATACAATTGCTTCATTAGATGTCTTCACTATCCCAACAGAAATGGGCTGGGCCCCTTAAGAAAGAATTTGTCTGATAAGCAGTTTGCAGATGTATATGGAAGATGTTGAAGAGGCAATGTATCTAGATACAGCTATAAGAACAGGTATTGAAGAATACATTTTATCCTGTGCAGACTATCAAGTAATTTTGGAAATAAAGTACTAAACATTAAAAAAAAAAAAAAAAAAAAAAAAGAAAGGAGAAAAAATTACATTTTGGCCTAATATTCACAAAATAAAAGCCTAAAAGAAGTAACAAACCCAATTAATGCAAGCACAACTAAAATAATAATATTCAGGAATAAAATAAATATTAAGCCAGCACATAACAGCATAACAGATTGATATCAATTTCTGCTGATGTAAGGAGCAAGTGGAGCAAGCTAGAGGTGGAAAATACCATTTAACAATTTCAGTTAAGTACTTCTGAACATTGTTCTAAATGGAACTGTTATAATTACTCTCAGAGGCACATGGATACCATAGCAATGAGTACAAAATTGTAATAAAGTGGGAAAAAAGGGTATCTAAAAAGTGCATTGACAAAGCAGTTCAAACCACTACTTCTAAGGCTGTGGCCTTTTGTACTTGTACCAACATGAATACTGAGAAATAGTCCGCAACCTCATTCATAGTGTGTTCAGCACAGTTATGCTGCTCAAGTGAATTCGTTGTCTGTAAGCACTATTTCAGATAGAATAAATGTTAGGACTAGAAGATATTTTGGAGCTGGCAATATAGTTAGTAAATCAGGTTTATTTTTCCCTTTGTGTACGTTCTGCAAAATCATGCAGCACCACACAAATTCCTGATCTTGCTGCTGCTCTGACCTCCAGCATGGTCCTGTCCAGGCTTTTGTTGCATATGTCACTTGTGCCAAGTTCCTCCTGTGGAGCTGGGCATAAGGGAATGAGTGCTTCTTCTAAAAGGGGTACTTGGTCTGGCAGCTGCCTTTCAAAGCAGTGGAGGAAGAGGGGATAGCTTTGGCTTTGGTTTCAGCTGAAAATATTTTTCTTTCCACTCTCTAATGACAACATGTATCAGAATCCAGGTTTATTGGCCCACAGTTGCCTTCAGAACACTGTCCTGACAATATGTGCTGTTAAACAAGGCCATCCTGCAGTCAGCACTTCACAGACCCATTTCTCCCTCCTAATCTGTTGTTCTCCCTTTCTATCACTGCAGAGAAATATTGAATCTCAATTATTCTGATCTCACCTCTTCTGCCATAAATTCCATGTTTCCCTTAGTTCTTTTCAATTAATGTCTAAAAACACGGATGATTCTACAGAAGGAAAACTGGAAGCTTGGCCACAGAGGGTTAGAGGGATGGCAATTACATCACCATTACCACTGATGTTGTGGAGCAGGCACCACAGAAATCCAAGACTGAGTGTCAAATGGTAATTGGATTCAGGAGCTGGATTCTGGAACTGGATTCAGGAACACATAGATCAGGATTGAAGAGAGAAAGGACAGAGTCCTCCTCGGATGCCAGCTATTGAAGAAGAGGAGAGCTTGACTCTCACGATCCCTCAGATTTATACTGAATGTGATGTATATAGGATGGAATACATCATTGCTCAGTTTTAGGTCACCAGTTCACTGTGCTCCTCCCTGAATGTGCAGCCTTTTATTTTGTGCACCTCCAGCATGGTACACCAGATTTAGCAGTGTTACTGGTCTGCACACGAGCTAATATAAGCAAAAGCCTTTCTGCACACCAGCCTTTGTTAGTAACTTGTAAACATCAAGTGTTATCACTGCTAGAAGCAGACACCGTCAGCAAAAATGTGCTGTTAACTTCAGAAAGTGCAGTTACTTAGAAGAGACTGAGCTGAAAAGTAAAGTCACTAGAATTAGTTCTGTTTTAACTCAGACTAGGACAGCTGGGCAGTTCTGCCAAGTCTGGGCTCTAGGGTACATCCCTGAGAGATCCTCAGTGTCCTTACACCAAGTTCCTAGAAAGTGTGGGGATATGTTTTCTGCACAGACATGTAGCATACATGCCTCCCAGGCCAAGTGCCTGCTTTCTTCCCACCCATCATCCTTAAAAATGTTGCTATGTAAGGGAACGGGGCACAATTTCTCTGTGAGTTAGTGGGAGAGTAGATATATTTGACTCAAAATTGGGTACCTGTGAAGCTTTCTGAGGCAGACACCACTGGTGGGATGAATGTCAAGGCTGTGTGTTTCCCATGCATCAAACTAAGGTACTCTTACAGAGAATTGAGTATTTGCACTGTGGACCTGCACAAGGATTTCCAGCCCGGTGTATTATCATAAGACTGCTTTTAAAAAAATGTTAATGTAGTTCATTGGAGGTGACTTGTAGCGGGAGAAAGAGCAAGCTTAGAAAGCAGTGACTTCTATAAAAAGATAGTGAGCTAATGAAGTACCTCCTGACTTTCTGATTCCTTTTGTGTTGAGAGAATCAGGAGATTATTTTCCTTCTTTGAAAATATATACTATTCAACAGAAGAAATATCTGTCATCACTTTCTTCTTTTTTTATGGCAAAAACTGTGGAAGTTCTAAGAACTCACTAACCACTCAGGTCAAAGGGGAAACACTATGGAAGACAGTAATAGTAAACTTTAATGAGGAGTCAGTCATCAATGCAGTTAATAACCAGCTTTTTGAAGGGTTAGCATCATTGGATTTTTCTCCTAACAAGCCTGTCATTGACTGCTGGCACAAATTAATCTCTTTAATCCTGTTCACTAGAAGTGATCTGTGGCCTTCTGCAGCATGTTAGAAAGTTAATGCCAAGCTCGATGGATTTGTATTCTGTATTTATCTCTTTTCATCAGCCCTACACACATCAAGAGAAAAAAATCTGTACAGGTGTAAATGTTTAAAACTGAGAACACAGAAGGCCACAAAGGGCTTGGAAGGTTCAGTAATCATTTTTATTCTTTGTGTTCTAGCAGAGCTCTTGACCAGCTTTAGTTCTAATTAAGTTGGACAATGACGTGTTTATTCCCGCTGTACTATGTCATTTTTTGCCTGTGCATGGAACAGCTCTTAGTGAGAACATGAGCTCCCGGGTAAGCTACATTGTCTGAAAAATATTAAATTCTGTAGTCATACATTAAGACATTGAATTATGAACTCTGCTGTATTACAAATATATTGTGAGACTGTAATGCTTCAGTTATGCCTTTATTGCAAAGGCTAAAGGATATACATCATACTACACCAGCTGGGGTTTTGGCATTTAGGATTTATGTCTACTGAGATTAGCATCAGAAAGGGATGCTCGTATTGCAAAATCAGCAATTTAGCTGAACTTGGGTGGATTCAAGTGTCTGGTCTAGGCTTTCCATACACTGGCCATGATGAGCTTTAAAGTTTTCACATCAGAAAATTTATTATTGAAACAATCCTTAGTTCATAGACCTTGACCATCAGAATTAACATTTTTAATATGGCAGCAATTTTTGCTTGACTTTCTTTACTCTGTTAAAATCCAAATGAAAGTATTATTGGGAAATTATTAGTATGCTAAATTACATCTAATTTTTCAGTGTATAAATCACTGGAGTAATTTAAGACAAACAGCCATTACAGGACACTAAAAAACAAATGTTTCTTTGAACAGCAACAGCCAGAGAAAACTACTATAGCATTTGATCTGTTTGAGATAGATAGTATTCTCAGAGGATTTATGGAAAGCTAGATCTTGAAATACTAAAGGATGAGGAAGTATGTAGGTCACATACAATACTGATGTCTTAATCAAAAGGCAGCAGACACAGTACTATACCAAATCAGAATAAATCATTCAAGGACTTGGGAAGTGAACTGAACATTGTCAAATCAGATTAAATGCTCCTAAACCATGGCAAGAATAAAATTTCACTGTGGGAATTGACCAGAGTGATACTAAATGGGACAGGATTAACCACATGTGCTTGCATCATGCAAGTAGCAATGGGCAACTTCAAAATTTTCATAATTTCTGTTTGCTTTGGATAAACAGTTGAAAACATAGATGGTTGTGTGAAGACCATCCAAGTCATTTGAATCTGGAGGAATGACCTGGAAAGCTTTCAGAAACAGATTTTTCACATGAGATTTCTAGCACTACTAGATCCAGTCTTAGGAAAAATGCTTTTGAGAACACTGTTCCATAGTATTCTTGGTCCTATTTGGAAAGTATACATAGGGAAATGTGCATATCTATCAGAATTCCAGTTTGGGTTCTAGAGATATTAAATATTTAGGGATACATTATCATTTGTTTCGTTCTTTCTTCTACGAAGGGTGGCTTTCAGCTTCTGTGAGCAGTTTTGGCTTGGTTTATTACTGGCTACAATACCAACTTCCAGTCAACCATTTCATTGCATAAGCCACAGAAACATCTTGTTTAAGATGTTTTATAACTGCCTTATAGTGTTGCAAAATGTGTGTTGCTAATCTTTGATTCCCCTATTTTTCAATTTCAGTATGTGTAGGAGTTCTGGGGGGCGAGATGACTGACTTCCTGGTGGCTCAGTGATACTGCTAAGCCATAATAAAAACCTTTCTTCTCAGCTTGGAATAATGTGACTGCTATAAAGGCATTCATTTTTCACCTTCACAACTTTTGCTCATTCAATACTTTTACTCACCCTTTACTAGTTCAATAACTTAACTGTCAGGGAGGCAGTGCTGCTGAGTAGTCAGTTATGTTCTGGGAAACCAAGTAGACAGAGTTCTGCAGTTGGCTATGCTAAGGGCTCAGCATCTCACCGCAACAGCTGGCTGCTCTGTAACTTTCTTTGTCTACCCTATATCTGTATAAATCATAATTCCTAAGGCCAAAGCATTACAGTCTCCATCTGAATAGGAATGTTAGCTAAGATGAAAAGTAAAAAAGAAACAGTATTACTAAAATGAATGTCCTGGTTTGAGTGAGAACAGAACTAATTCTGTTCAGAGTTTTTACTTTTCAGCTCAGTTCTTCTAACTACCTGCACTGTCTGAAATTAGCAGCATGTTTTCACAGTGTCTGCTTCTAGCAGTGATAACACTCCATGTTTAGAGTTACTACGAAGGATTGGTGTGAAGACCACTGCTGGATCTTTCATACCACATCAAGGGGTGCAGAAAATAAAGGCTGCACCTGCAGGGAGGAGTGGACAGGACAGGTGACCCTAAACTGACCAGTGAGGAATTCCATTCCATGTATGTCATATTCACTATAATGCTGAGGCATCACCAGGATCAATCTCTTGACTTAGCTCTTCCATTCTCTTACAGTTTCTTGCTTATGTCTAATGGGCAGCAACCAAGGAGGACACTGTCTGTTTTGTCTTTGATCCTGACCTGTGTGTTCCTGAAACCAGTACCAGAACCCAGCTTCTGAACACAGGTCCCATCTACTGCTGGGCCCAGTCTGGAACTTTCCTGGTGCCAGCTCCACAGCATCAGTGGTGATGGTGATGTAATTGCCATCAGAGGGGGTTGGGTTAGACATTGTTTTTTTATAAATTCAATTTTTTAAAATTACTATTATTTAAATTTTCATCAAACTGTTCTAATTGATAATTATCTCAGCCTTATTCCTTTCTCTTCCCCTTTAGGGGAGGGAAGGGGGTTAACAGCATCTGTTTAAGTCTAATGGGCTGCCTTGACCCTAAACAGTGACAATGAGCATAAGGTCAGTCCTGAGTAACATCAACAAGCTCTTGAAAAAAGCTCCATACAGCTCCCAAAGAGACCACAATTAATTAAGACAATTCAAACATATGGGAAGAACATTGGTTTACTAAGCAATGAAAAAAGCCATAAAGTGACAATTGTGGGACCTTAGTCACTACCTATGGGACTCAAAATTGATGATTAGACAGCTGAGAAAGTTTGTTGGCTAGCTAGAAGACAAAAGAAAATGGGCACTACTGTAACAGAAAATGGTAATTTTGTTAATAGTGCAATTCCATAGAAAGCCCTATAGCTCCTGCAGTATGATCAGATGCTGCTTTTGTAAAAAATTATGTTCTTAGATCTACAAGATATATGTCTGCTCATATTAAATATAGAGTTTCTCTTGACAATAATAGTTGTTCTTTGAATGCAGAAAGATCATAGTATCAGAACAGTTTCCTTGGATAATGGCAAAAATGAATCAGACTTTTGCATTCAAAGGCTATGAAGTCTCACCCTTTCAGAAATGTCCAGAAAGGTTAAAAAAACCTTTATTCATTTTATATATCAGAAATGTCTTTGTATATATTACCCTTCGTCTTTCACTCTCTCTCTCTCACTCTTTTTCTGTCCCTCTTCCATGTCACCCTCCTCTACTTTTAAGAGTTCAGGGACAATTCTCCCAATTTTCCTGTAGTAAAATCTTAAGATGAAGACTTCATGTTGTAAATTTTGTTGATTAATAAATTACTTCTGAATTTCAATAAATAGACCACATTTTTTTTTCATAGATTAAACATATCACTTTTTATAAGTTGTTTATCTTTTATTATTCATATAGATATTACTGGCTGGTCTATGCACTCTGTTGCTTTCTTCCATCATTGGTATCAAGATGATGATGTCTCTATCACCAGTATGCAAACTAATTGTAGGGAGTTTCCTATATTTTGTTTTCCTACAATTCATTCTGGAACAGAAGCTGCATTCCTTATAACTCAATGAAAACTAGATAACCTCTGAAAATATGTATTATACCCTCATCCTCTAACACAAGTCCAGCAGCATTTCATTTCTGTTGGCCTAAATAGATTGTTGCAGATACATGCCATCATCCTGAACATTTTGTATATTTCCCAAGGGGAGCTTAGTGTCACCAGTAATACTATTAGTCTATTGCAAAATTTGTGCTTTGTATATTTTTTGTCCAGCATCAGTATGCTTTCTTCATTTCATTTTGGATCCTTATATCCCGAACCAATGCCATGTACAGAACCTATGTTTTATCCATTTCTTACATAGTACTTAACTGAAAACCTATATACTGATAGACACCTGATGGAGAAACAAGGATTAGCACAAACCAAACCAGAAAAAGTAAAACATGGGTAAGGACTGTTTTCTGCTGATGTTGGTTAAAGTACAGTAACAATACAATTGAACTACATCATGGAGATGGGAAATTATTGAGGAAAGTGTCAAAAGTACTCTTGCTGACTTAAGATTCTTCTAGCCAATTACTCCTATGGACTGAAAGGAGGGGCATTGATTTGGATTTTGCTTCTATAGGAAAACTATTTTACTGTAAATGTGTCTTTTCATTGGTTTGGAAGTGAATCTTGGAGTTGAGGAAATAATAAAGAAACATATAAGGGAAGAAAAAAAGCATTTGGACAGGATGAGTAAAAGTGAGATGTCTGTCATGTACAATTCTTGACACATGCTACCACTTAGTTCTAGCATTTTAATAGCAAATATTTACCAGATTACGTCAAAGAGAGCAAACCTCTAATTTACATGCCACAGCCACCTTATTCTTTTGGTTTGTTTTGTTTTGGTTTTAATTTTGGTTTTGTTTTTCATACTGGATGCTGCAAGCAGATATTTGTTTTCCTAAGCATTTCTTGTTTTTTTTCAGTACATGGCTTTCTTCCTTCATGATTCAGCCACTGTGATCTCCTGTGTGATTTAAAGCACGGAATAGTTATGCTCCCCTCAACATCTCCATGGAAGCGGAATTAGGAGGGGGGCAAGGTGATGCAGAGGTATTGCTGGATCAGACAACACAGAGCAGGGGTGGACAGAGACATGGAAGATATCACAGAGCAGGTCAAAATGTGTTTGCAAGATACAGTGTTATTTTTTGTACCTAAATATCTTAATAATGTTTGTTACTTCATTAATATAGAATGAAAACAGTTGAATGGGATCTATTTATCTCTCACCATTAGTCAAAGACTAATTATTAATTCTTAATATTAAAAAATATTATTAATATA
>JANIJG010018827.1:25262-50345 GCA_024611175.1 Megaceryle torquata
TTTGCTTATGATGTTTCTTTTTACCTTTTTTTTATCCTTTTCTGAAAAATAAAATGAAGGCATGCTCTCCTAACTCCTCTTTTGCCTTCAGATTATCCAACAAAACTTTCCAGTCATGTAACAAAGAAAGGTAGGAGACTTTGACTCTAAAATTTTCCCAGACAATTTTCAGAAAATCAGTAGGTAATACTAATTAGATTTGACAATGAGTCTCTAACATTGTGTTAGCATATCTTTCTAATTTGATTCAAGAACATAGTTTAACTGATGGACTGTGATCTAAACAAACTCTAGATTCCTGTATTTGGTATGTGTGTTTCTGTGTCACTGTTACCTCTCCACTGTAAGAAAAAAAAATTTCCCCTTGTGTTCAGATTTCATAACTGTAGAATGCAGGTCTTATTATTAATCTAATCCCTTTCATACTAGAACAATAGTGCAATGGCCCTTAATGGTAAACGGAATTTCTCTTTCTGGTGAAAATTATGTATGTAGTTTTCTTTTAGAAATAGCAAATTTGCGTTTATGTGTATATATTATACTATTTTAAATATGTAGAAATAGATTAATTTTACTATAAATAATGACTACAAATACTATAAATAACACTGGAAACTACTCAGTAACACCTACAGCCTAAGAGAGTATGACCCAGTTCTAGCAGTTGCTTTTACAGAAATATTTAAGTCATTGCAATCTAAACACATGCCCGAAGCTGAGCATGTAGATGTTTTGTTTAATTCATTCATAAATGGGGATGTTTGTGTGTATACATATGCACACATATTCTCACACATGCATATATATGTGCATATCTTTAGTTATAGAGATCTATCTATAGCTATAGATGAGTAGTTATATAGATATAGAGATATCTGTAAATAGATTAGATAGATATAGATGATATATATAATGTGGACTTTCAGGTAGGTAAGTCACAGCATGAACGGAGAGCACATCATGTCAGTGATATTGGAAAACTATTTCAGTTTCTTGCCAGGGCTTAATATGCCACCTGGAGGGCTGCTCCATATCCTCAGCTGTACCACAACCTGAAAACCATTGGCAAGAGGGTTTACCTGTACTAGGGCATTGCTTTTCCAAGGGTTGTGCTTTTAAGCCTAATGTCATAATCTGTGATTACTCAGTTATTTGGGGAGGACCCCAGAGCTCAAGGGCACTGCAAAGGGCAGGAGTAATCATTTTCTGTCTGTTTAATCTTTACCAAGTCAAACTTTCAAAGTGAAGTAAATGCACATAAGCCCCATTACCCTTAGTGTCCTCTTTGTCTCTATTTGCCTCCGCACATATTGACCCAATGCAAAGACAGATTAATGGTGACATTAAATGAGGTATTAAATTTAATCTTCTTTACTTGAAGTAGCAAAAGTTCCCTTTCCAAATCGCCTTTCTTTAATTTTTGCTTCATGATTGCCATTTTTCATTTGCTGATTTTATTCATGCTAGACTAGGCCAGTGACCTAAAACTGCCAATTAAGGAGTGAAATGCTAATCACATTTCTTCAATTGAAAGCATCAGTGTAAAAGCTTCCCATGCATTATTTACATTAATTATTTTCTGTCTCAGGGATTCTCCTGCTTCCTCCTAAGTTGGTTCAAACAAAACAGCTTATTTTGACTCTAAATGTTTATTACATTCCTTCCAATTGACAAAATCCATCTATAATTGCTTATTCCTGGTTGTCTTAAAAAAAATGTGGCTTTAGAAGGCCATTTCACTACCCAGTGGGCTTATTAGAAATTTAAGAGCTACATCTCAAGAGGTTTTGTAGCTTTTTCTTTTCTTATAATGTAAAAATAGGGTGTGGTGTTTAGTCTTTAGGTAGGAAGATTATTAACTGTTTCACTATGGCTTAAACAGTGTTAGTGTTGCTAAATGATGACTTCTAACATGAAAAATGAAATCACCAGCAGAGACTCATTAATAATATGTTTAGTGCCACAGGCTATATGAATTGATTCCCCCTTAGTTACTTTATATGAAACTTTCCTATCTCTTTTTTAATAAAATCAGCATTTTTTGATAAACTGTCAGACATTGTTTTAGTACAGGACTTCACATTTTTCCTAGAATTAAAAACTGGAAAAAAAATTGGTTGAAGTTTCTTTGAGAAAACATTTTAAAATAAAAAACACTGCTTTTTAAAATTATTGGGGTTTTTTTAAGATATTAAGTAATTTTCAATAAAAATGTTCCAAGAATAATTTCTCAGCTCTAGGACAATTACCATTGCAATGGTATGATACTAATTTTGTTGGATATTTTGCATTCTCAGTTCCTACCAAAGGAAATGTTCACTGCAAGTGCTCAATTCATCATGCCAAAACCCCAGAGGCTAAAGGCTAGAGTATATACACCATCCTTATTGCATAAAATCTCTAACATTGACTGTCCCTATTGCTTTCAAATGTGTTTCAATCCCAACACCATCTTGCAAAGTCTCAGTTCTTCACTATAGCATGAAACTTAATATGCAGGACCTCAGTATGTTTGAGTCAGTAGACACAGGTATTAAAATATTTTTATATAACATATCACAGGCTGAATGATGCTTTCTTCTGTCTGTGATACTGGCATTTAGACACAACATCTCATTTTATGTAAAAGAATAATTCCAAAGCATTTTTTTATGGAAGCACACAATTTATCTTAAATTAATGATATTTTAATAGATCTACATTTATATTCTCAAATACCAGTGAAAGGCAGCATATTATATGCACCTAGATGCTGAAATAAAATAAACCAAAGAATTAAATAAAGGAAAGATGTTTCAAGGAGGATATTAAAACAGAGTTTTGGGGCATCAATCATTCAGTGCAGTAAACATGAAAGATCTTATTCCTGGATTGTGCAAATCCAGAAATTATTACAGTGTACTTGCTCTGTTTATTCTCTCAGGAATCATTCACATGACTAGACTGCTGCTAGCTGTCTGGCCACATTCGCGCTTTGCCAGCATCTGTCTTGCAAAAGGAGAGTAGGAAACCATCCATGCTGGCTGTCAGGGTATTAGGAAAAGAGAGCACATCCCAATCTCTCCTCAGGCAACAATAGTGACTGAAAGAGGATTGCAGTGTGCTATAAGCTGGTCTCTGCTCCTCCTCTCCAAAGATAAAATACAGCTGCTGAGAAGAGGTGGAAAATGAAGGAGTGGTATTCATATAATCACAGAATGGCTTGACTTGGAAAGGACCTTACAGATCATCTAGTTCCAACCCACCTGCTATGGGCAGGGATATTTCCCACTACAGCAGGTTGCTCAGAGACTCATCCAGCCTGGTCTTAAACACTGCCAGGGATGAAGAATCCACAACTTCACTGGGCAACCCATTCCAGTGTCTCACCACCCTCACAGTAAAGAGCTTCTCCTTCTCATTCTCCTCCTCATTGCAATAGGACCTGAATCAGCAGTCTGATGACAGCTTTATCCTCACGGTATTGTGGTAAAATCCTGGGGGTTTTTTGTAGTAAATTGATGTGTGGGAGGCCAGATGAATATTTTTGAATATGAAAATTCATACTTTGACAGTGTTAACAGTTACTGCATTCTCCCCTTAGTTGAACACAGTACTGTATTAAATTTGATCATTGATCATTTATAGCACCAATGTTATTCTGTTACTTTTTTTAACTTTATGTAGAAGTCAGCAAGAATTGATAAAGGTCTATCTAGTTAAATATTCTATTTCGGGCAGCTTGACTATGTGAGTTTTCTAAGAGGTCACTTTGCAAGCACTCCTCTCCTCAGCCACATAATGGTCAGCTTATATGGTCACTTTTCAGGCAATTTCCTCATACATGAGATCCATTCATGAACTAGGTAAACTGTCTGAAAACAATAAGACACAATTAACTAAGAACATGTACAAAATGTAAGGTATCTAAAAAAAAAAGAAGAGTTAGAATGAATAACATGTATCACAAACTAAGTAGTAACCAACAGTGTCATGTTGCTTCCAAAAACCCCTAAATCTTTGACTGTCAAAAGCTTGTATAAAGCTCTGAGTATTTCCATTTTAATAAGGCTGCAGCCAAATTACTGTGTTTTGGTTACTTGTGACCTTTCAGAGAATCCTGAGCCGACAAGAGTGAGTCAAAAGACTAGAAAAAAAACCAACAAACCATGAGTATGAGGAAAGCTATAAAGATCTGGAGTTTAATTTAGAGGACGATGCACAAAGAAAAGTTGCAACAACGGTCTTCAATTATATAAAACTCTGATTGCTACAAGTTCTGAGGCAATAGGCTTTTTCCAAAGGATAAGACAGGAAGTAACAAACTTAATTTGCAGCAAAGAAGATATAGATTAGATGGTAGAGAAAAAATGTGCTGACTATAAGGTTAAGGATAAATGGAATTCATTGCCTGAGAAGAAGGTGACAGAGTCTATATCACTAGAGATATTAAAGAAAAGATTAAACAGTTGTCCATCAGAAATATCTGACATTTAGTTGACTATAAATCTTCTAAAGACCTTTCTAGGTTTACTCTGAGTTCCTTATTTGGAAGTGTTCAGTTCAGGGAGACAGTCTAGAAAAACATACACCACAGAAAGAGCAATGTGGTCTTCTACCTCAAATTTTGTTCTTGATGATAACCTGGAGAAAAAGAAAACAAAGCATAAACCCACAAACAAATAAGATAAACAAACAAAAACCCAAGCACCAAAACAACAAGCCAATATAAATTTTTCATCTGAACAGTAGAGTAACAAGAACTGCTCTGTTGACAGCAGAGACTGGCTTTCTCACTCCATCTGGTTTTAAGAATTTAGTCAAAGCAGATGCAATATATGAAGACAATCCCAATGCCCTAGCAGAGTACAAAACAAATCCTTAAGATTAATTAAGACAAGATTCATTCATGTATAGAAATTTTACCTTGGGAGAAAAATGCTAATAGGGTAGAATAGATCCATTCAACTACTACCTCCCATTTAATAACATTTTTCTTTTAGCTGTTATATGTTACAAAGCTCCCTCTGCTCTCTTTCTGAGGTGGACCCTTAAAATTACACCTGAGTTAGAAGAAGCTACCCTCACTTCCAGGTCAATCTTACTAAGGGCCTGTAGAAACCTCCTTTAGGTATATTAGCTGGCAAGTGGATCTCTTGTTCTCTTCAGAAATGCAAAGGTAAAAAAAAAAAAAAAAGCAGAAGAGTAAAAAGCCCCACAACAATTCTCACAATGTTATGTTCTCCTTAGCATTTGCCATTGTGAAAATATTTTGCTGTTTTTATGACGGTTTAGAATTGGATTAAGGTATTCAGACAGAAATAATAAACAGAGAGCTGTTACATACTGTCTACACCTATATCTATTTTGTTCTAATGCTCACTGTGTTAGTTTTTCACCCCCAGGATATTCTACTACATAGGTCTAATTCAATATTTATTATAGAAAGAAAAACTACATATTTTAGAGTGTAAATGATGAAGTGTAATAAAGCAAACTGGAGCTCTAAAATCTCTGGAAACGAGGAATATTCCTAAAAGGGTTTGAAGGCAGAGGGAGGCTCCTCTTTGTAGGTCCTGAACTTTCACTAAAGAAAATGATTCTATCTTATTCTATGCAGTGTGAGAAGGATTCCATTTTTATCTGTGAATTTTAAAAGTCTAAAATGTGATGTATATGCTACATTACTGCATATTGTATAGCTGAGACACTGTATTGTGAGTGCCCAAAGCTCACAGAGAGCTTTAGGAGAACTGCCCCTCCTTCAGGTGTATGATTTGTCTTTCTCTGAAATAAAGAACCTCTTTTTTTTTTGTCTAGAAGTGTTGTTTAGTATGATGAAATGTCATCATAAGGATATATCACAGAACTGGTGTCTATCACATGGGGATTTTAAGCAGAGGGACTAACAAACATTCTTCAGTCTGTAGGAGTAGGCAAAATACTTAGGGGGTATACCATTTTATTTTGGTTTTAAAGCTATTGTATTGAGAAATGTGTCGTAGAGGAAAGTTTACCAGAAAGAACAGTGTTTGTTCACCCAGGATGCTCCCTTTGGTTTCAAAAGCATATGCATGTGCCAACACTCTGCCTATCACATGCTGACCTGGTGGCCTAGCTGTCCTGGAGATGCCTGATGTGTATAGAAACTTCTAGTCTGGGACTCAGTGGCTCCCTTGTAAAAGGATGTGGACAGCAAACACACCACCTTTATGCGAGCCATAAATTTCCATCAGGGGAAAAATGCTGTGATGCACTGAGAGGGCCTGCTTGCATAGAAATTGAATTACTGAAATCCTTTAAAGAAGTCCCACTTACCCTTCTGACAGGCTGTGTGCTGTTCAGAAGCCCATTGTCTGACAATCAATAGCTAATGCTTCTACTTTAGGACTTCACAAGACTTTTATCAGCTTAGAGCTGCCCAGAGCAAGTGTAGCTTTCCTGCTGATGGGAAAGATATAGCACCTTCACCATCAGGTTACTGACTTTGCTGAATTGGAGAAGTCAAGGCATTGCACATACAGGGTCCTTTGGAGGCTGCGGAAAGTAGCTATCCAAGCTTTCCTGGAAAACTCTTTGTGATGGAGCCAACTCTTAGGTCTTAGTGAATGCAGGCAAGGGTAGGGGAAGCATCTTGTTTATGAAGTCCTCATATAACTGATGGGGGTGGTAGGCTGGCCCTTCCTTCAAAAGAGAAGAGCCTCTTCAAAGGGGCTGAAGGGCTTGCTTGCTTCTGGCATCAAGAAAGATTCTTTGCTTATCTAGACTGCCTTATTTTCCTTCAATGTTATTCAAAACAAAAACACATTTAAAAGAGAAACTACCAATGCTGGAACAGTTTATTTACTTACCCAGGGGAATAAAGAGCCTATAATATGTAATTCAATGTACATAGGTTCCCTTTTGCTGATAGAAAAAGTAAGATGCTTATAATAATGGTTTCTTTTTCCCTATAGGTATGAGTGAATGAAATGAGAAGTTTAATGTTATCTTCTTGTGACTCTGTTGCCTATAGACTGTAAGCCTTGGATTCATAATTGCATTAAGAATCAGAGCTTATGCTGATCATTAACAAGGAAAATTTCACACTAGAGATTCATTGTACTAAAGACCAGTTAAATTACAGTATGCATATGCACATTACAGATATTATGATTCATTTCTGGAAGGCTTTAAAATACTATAGTTAGAAGAAATTATCTTGCATATTTCTCTCAGTGTAAAACTAAAGCTTGGGAAAAGATTGCTTAGTGTTTGTAGTATTTAACTTCTTTCACTATAAAATATATCCTTTTCTTGTCACTC
The DNA here is from genome assembly GCA_024611175.1 of Megaceryle torquata. Taxonomy (NCBI): domain Eukaryota; kingdom Metazoa; phylum Chordata; class Aves; order Coraciiformes; family Cerylidae; genus Megaceryle; species Megaceryle torquata. Next base: position 32,547 of record JANIJG010018827.1, read on the forward strand.
CCAGCCCCAATTACTCTGCCAGTTTTCCAGTGAGTGACAGTAAAATGTTATGGAGGTAGACTTACTAATACTGTTTTTGCTCAGCAGAGCAGTATTCCTCCTTGGCTATTTGAGCAAAATAACAAGAACCAATGTCAAAAGTGGATATGGTGTCACTAAAGGTGCCTGGAAAATAACAAAAAAATTTAAAATAGGAAAGCATAATATTCTACTCTGGTCTGCTATGTTGAACTGTTTTATTTAGCATTTCTGCTCTAAAAAGATTACAGAAGAAATACAAAGGAGGATAACAGCACTGAAGGAGCTACATATTCACCTCTCTCTTTTGGACATGAAATAGATTGAACAGTTGATAAGATGTAATTAGGAACCCATCTTGCAGTTATGCATTCATATGAGAGAGGACTGCAGATCAAGGGTCTACCAAATAATTAGTTTTTCTTAAACATGCACCTAATTAAATTGCAAGATACAGCAATGTTGTTTCTCTCCCTAATGTGTTACTTACAGGGTCAAGGAATAAGGGCTTCAGATAGATCCTCCTTCTGGGAAATAAATGCACTCCTCTTTTCCTGAGCACTACACAACAAATTTACTAATTAGTCAGGACAGATAATTTGTTCATTTTGAAAGCCTGTTACTGATAGTGTTTTTGTGTGTAGTTGTGGTGTTGTTTTTATTTTGCTTTATTTTTTTAACACTTTATTATCCCCAGTAGTTGCCCTTTACCAGTCTTTGCCTGGGCAGTTGTTACCCTGGACACAAGCACCGCAGCAAAAGAACAAAAACTCAATGGGGAATAAAGATGGTGTAAGATCCTAGCTTTCTTATAAATAACTCTAAATAATGTATCAAAAAAAAATATGTTCAATGGATGCTTCTGTGGAGCCAGAATAGGTTTTACCAGAGAGAGAACCAAGAGAGAGCCCCAGCATTGCCCCATGGAATCTAGTCTGAATACCAAAGGCAGGCTGAGATGAAGGCAGTGACGGATCACTGGGCACTGTCTCAAGATGTAGATATGGATTAAGAAAACCTTACAAAATAGACCTGAATTCCCTTATCCCAGAGGTGGGTTAGCTTCAAACTGCCTTTAAGGGCATGTATAGCTTTATCTCTTAGAGAATTTTAACACTCCATAACAATGTGTAGTAGGTTCAGACAAGCATATGAAACAGAATTAACATTTACTTTCTGACCCCTATATTGATTTGTGCTCATTGAATGAACAATCCTATTCAGTTAATTGTGTGGATATAGCTTATTTTGCTGTGCTTCTGTTTCTCTAATAAAAATCTATGTATATTAGAGAAAAATGCAGTGATCTTTAGCTGTCTTTTATTACAAGGGGAAACATATCTAAAACTTTCAGCAAACAGCATGACTTTGGGGGCTGCTGAGTCATAAGCTTGGTACTGAACTTGTCTCCATTTAGATACACTGATAAAAACTTGATTACTTCCAATGTTATATTTTGTGAGAGTCACCAGACTGAGGATAGAATTTGAAGTTCATATTTACAGTTCACCCTCTTTATTATTTTATGTTTATGGTAATAAATGCAGGTGTTTTGCTGGAATTTCCAATGTCTTTCTGAGTCAGTTCCTGTTTCAAAGGTAGTCTTAATAATTAGCCAAAATTCTGGGACATATTTTCAATTGCATTGGATTTTTTTTTTTTTTTTTTAATGGATGTCCACCGGTAAGTATTATCATTTTCACTGTGTTTTGGGGGATCCTGCAGCTCTTTCAGTTGGTTACACTTTGATATAAGGTCCTGCCATTAAGATCTGTCTTGGATCAAACAACTGTGTGCTATGAGCACATTTGCACACATTTTTTTCTAGGTACAGGGGACAGCACCAAATGTAGTTGTGTTTTAAGGACAAAATTATAGTTTTGTTTTGGACTGGTGCTGGCTATTTCTTTGTCTTTCTGCAGGTTGATCAGCTCTTACTGATGCTTCATGTCATCCCATTCAAAGCTACAGCAGTTGATTAGTATCATCCTTTCATCTTGAGCATAGTCTGCTGCCTGCTTCATTTGCCTTTCTTCAAGAAGTCTAGGTGTCTATAGCACCGATATATTAATTTCTTTATAAAACAGGTTTTTTTCCTTTTTCATGTCTCCATGAAGAATTAACTCCTAAAGAACAAATAGATTAACTACATGGAGACTTAGATTACTTTGCTCTTTTCTATGTACTAATTATTTATGAGCTTATAGCTGTTACACTAGGAAAAGTACAATAGACCTGAAAGTTGAAGGCAATTGTGGAAATAAAATAAAATTATGCAAAGTCTTATGAGATACTACCAATGCAAATAAATTGTTCTGAGTTCTCCATTCAATCTGTTTGTAATCAGATTGCATATACTTTTAAACTCATCTATTTTTTCACAGATATTTCATTACAAATTTTATTGACTTATATTTTAATTTCAATCTATGTAGAAATCCAGCAGATCATTCCAACTTGCTGTCATTTATTTTTTGAGTAAGAAATTAATTTTCTTAGCATTTGCAAGTTTATTCATCAGTCTTAATTTAAATTACTAAAAGTGTTAGATCCTTTGAAAAAATGTAGTATCTGGATTACTCATTTCTCTGACCTAACTGAATAATTCTGACACTTAAAACTTTTGTGTATAGAGAGTTAACATTAATCTTTTGCAAAGATTATTTGGAAAAAAAGGAGGATCCAATTAATTTACATTATTAACAATTGCATCTTGCTACTCATATAGGTTATGAATAGACTCGTTAACAAAACTGATAAAACAGACTTAGGTTCACTGCAACTGAATACGCTCCATGCAACTCAAGCTATTGCATGTTTTGGGGGTTTTTTAATACCAGTTTATAATTTTGTTGCAATAATAACTTGGTGGCTGGATGAGATAAGAAGTATTACATATACAGATATACATGCACCGACAGCTGCTGTTGGTCAATAACCTGCTCAGCTCTTACTACTCTGTGAAGGCTTTGAAAGTACATCACCTCCTGAAAGATTCCCATGGCTTTAATCTCTCAGTTCTGCACTAAATGCGAAGGAAAATGGGGGTACTTGAGAAAGCGCACAAGATGTAGACCCAAAGGCATGATGACTCAGGCACTGCATCTTCTTTGAGGCATCCATTATGCGTGATGATGACCCTGTTAACACTACACACTAAATTTGTGAGTTCATACAGAACAGTGCCAAAAATACTGCTCTGCAGCTCTAGCTTTACCCAAGCAACACAATGGATTTCCAAGTTATATTTTTTACTGGAGTTCTCCAGTTGATGCTGAAGCTATACTGTTCCACTAAATTTACCCTCAAAACATATATGTTTATTGTGTGCATGAGGGACTGCTGCCAAATACTTTCGATCTGCCTGAAACTGGTGTGCAGTTGCAGTCTATGGCAATCCCTTCCTGAGCATGGTACTTGTTGTATTAAGCCTCTTCTCAGACATATGATCTGAAATGGTATTACTGACTTTTTGTATGTTCATAGGAAAAGTCTGTTTTACTTATCTTCAAATAAAATATTGTTGTTGTAATAAATATGAAACAAAGCACCATGCATGTCTGAGTTACACAACTGTTATTATGACCCATGGTAATGTTTTTTGGTAAGGAAGATGAAAGCATGGGGAGAGGGAGGAAAAAAATGTCAGGATTTATCAAGATAGCTATTGGATTATTTTGCTGACATTTACACTGATACCAATGAAAATCCATTTGTGCAAGCTCCTCGTGAAAATGTATTCCGCTTTTGCAAAGCTTTACCCTCCCCAAAATAAATAAATAAACAAATAAATAATAAAAAAAAATTCTTCCTTTTATGTGGAAATGCTTTCACAGTCCTAAAATGTGTATCATTCACACTTCAGTGGAAGACTCTCTGGAACAGAGATATAGATAACTTCAGATAACTGCTGGAAATGCTTTCAGGGACACTTACCAGGAGCAACTCTGCTGAATCCTGAACTAAACTTTAAAGAAATAGAATCAGAGTAATCAAGTACTATGTGCTGTAAACAGTAGAACTGAGTGTACTGAGAATATCTGTACTGAACATTGTATGGTGCTGTTTGGTGTATTAAACAGGTAGGATAACTTTGCTCTTCTAAAGAACTCAATGCAAAATTTCTGGAAGGAGACTGGCAATCAATACAATCAATCTAGCAGAATCTGGACAAACTATGAGATTAATTCCTATCTGTCAGTCTTTTCAACTATAGGTGAAAACTGAATTTCATACCAATTTGGCTGCACAGATGTGGCACCACAGACTACAGTTGTCTCTAAGAAGGTAGGTTGTTGTCTTCCATGTCCCACTTTTATAATTTCCCTTTCATGCACAACAGTAACCTCATCAATGAGGCTTTTTTTCTAATATGAGATAGATTAATATATTAATGCAGTCTTTCCTTTGAGTGGAATCACAATTCCTTGAGACCAAAATTATCCCATCTTCACATTAAAAGAAAGTCCATTGAGGTCATTGTCAATGTGAACTAAAAGTAACAAATCAGGAGGCTGATACATTCCTGACCTTTCCACAATACATTTTAAAGCTAAATAGGCCTTTTCTTTTTCCACCTCCTCCAGTATTCTTGATTCATTCACTTTTTAAATGCAATATATTTGACTTTCCAATTCCATGAAAAACAACAAAGCAGATTTATGCTTGGGCGAACTATCAAAGCCGTGTTATTCATCTTGTTTTTCATAGGAGTTAAAGGTGACCTGTGAAACCACAACAGTTTAAAAAAGCAAAACAAAGCAAAAATGCTTCGTGCACATATGGGTGAGGTCTCTCTTTTTCTCTCCTTGCATTACTTGTAAGAAAACCTTGGCAGCATGTTTGGGTGCCGTCTCATGACTACTCCTGTCAACACCAGCTGCTGGGCTCTGGATCATGTTCTTCTGTTTATTTGTTTAAGCTGGAAAATTTGTAAGCCCAACAGTAAAATTGTGACCTTATAAAACAGTAGCTTCTTGTTTATTTAATGGCAAAGCTCTTTATCATTCTATCTAAATGGAAAAACTGTAGCACATAAAAACTGGTCTATATGGTTTTTGGAGTTGGGTTTTTTTTGGACTGGAACATGGTGGGTTTTGGTTTTAAGTGAGTGGTCCTGTATTACTCAAAAACTGAAAAAAAGAAAAGAACATAATCAAGGGACAGCCTGCACAGAATTTTGTACCTTAAAAATAATTCTTTCTTTGAAAGGATAATTAGCCTTGTACAATCTTATATAGAACACACGGATTTTAACAAGTTTCAATATATTTGGAAAGTAATGTAAATAGCTTACTTTATTATCAGATAATATTTGTTCCTTTTGCAAGATGGAGAAAATAATTTTTTAAACAATGCACTTCTGTTTTCAGTGCTAGGAAAAAACCAGGAAAATAAACTTAGATCTCAATAGAGAACTTAATTATGTTACCAGTGTTTCTTTACAAACACAATTTTCACCTGTTTTGAAACTTGCTCAATTTAAATTCCTATTTTCGGGATGAAAGTGCAATTTCATTACAGGAATCCCACATATGTCAGGGAAAGAGGTAGCAAAGAGAGTTAATATTAGCCCTTGTCTTCAAAATACTGAGCTCACTATTTAAGCCCCATAAAATGAAAATAAGCTGGAGGTTCTCATTCCAAACCCTGTTTGTGGATATTGCAGAATTGCTATATGGTTCAGCAGTTTGGCAAAAGCAGCAGACTCTCCTTTAAAAGAAGTCCAGAGAATTAAATAAAATAGGTCCCCTTGCTTCAGACAGAAATGTGTTGTAAGACCATATAAAGAAATGTTTACTGGGGCTTTCCTGTCCTGTCCTGTTCTTACATGTGCCTGGGAATTTCTGCAATGCTGAGGAGGGTACTGGAAGCAGCTCAGCCCAGATGGAGCTTTCTGAAGGTCAACTTTATTCTGCTTCCCTTTCCTCACTGACAAAGCTGTACTTAATCATTCCTATAGCGTTCATGATACTTACTGTCATGATTCATATTACAACATCAAGATGAACTATTAATTTCTAGTCCCTTGAGTATAAAGAGGGGATATGTGAAAGTTTGATTCTCCTTGCTTTATTTAGCAATCTGCAAAATGAGACTGAGAAGGGAATTCTAATTTTCTTCTGAGTTGAGAGGAAGCCTGTTTAAGCCTAAAGCTGTTTTGAATTGGTTTGCAGAAAAAAAAAAAAAAAAAAAGGCAAGCTGATGTGTTACAAGCACATATTCTACACTTTGCTTCCTAAGGGGTTTATTATTTCACAGGTGCATTTTGCATATGAAGTTGGGTATGGGGAGAGGCAAAGTAAAGGGCAAGTGATTAACTCCAATCCCTGCTCCTTCAAAAGGCCTATTCTGAAGTAACTCAGGAAGTTCATTATAAGCCTGCCTCTTCCAACCTTGGTAGAGTAGCACTTTTCTTTTAATGTAAGCAGACTGAGCTTGTTGTTCGTGATAGCAGAACCATCTGCAACCTTTTCTGTGCACTCTACTTTTCCTCCAGCTTCACTACCTCAGGTAAAGTCTACTTTCATTTCCATCACTACAAGCACAACTATGATAACAAATTTCTTCCCTAAGACTAAGACTCTAAGTTGCCTTAAAACTCTTAACAGAGTATTTTTCTCAGGGAAGCAGGTTATTTTAGAGCACAGTATGTTGGGGTGTGTCACAGCTTATCCAAACAATTGCTTCAGGCTCTCTGCAAACTCTGGAAGACCACAGTGAGTTGTCTCATTATGCTGTCAAACTTTCCTCAATGTCACTGAGAACTTAAGACTGATTAAAGCATAGACTATGGTGGTTATTTTAAAACCACATACAGAAAATGCAAACTTGCATGACAGCCTGTTGTCTAATTCTTCTGGCATGGTACCAGCTGTTGGTTAGGCATCTATGAACTCTTGTGGTCAGATAAGTATAAACACTGGAGATGTTGTCTTCTAGAGAGACCTCGGAGGAATTTTGACCTTCTGAATATGGCCATTAGTGCTGATACCATAATCTGGATTTTGCAGTCATGTACTATTGTTCAGGCTCTCCTTTTATTATTTCATGGGTTTCTACAATATCTCAGTAAATCTCTTTCATCTTTTCTCTTTAAACCTCTTAAAAAGTATTTCCTAATAGAGGGTTGAGGCTGACAAAAAAAGAAAACCTTTTACATATATACCTGAGTTCAAGATTTTATTTGTGTGAATTTTGAACCTTAAATGACAAGTTCAAAGATGTACCCTGTGGACCTATTTTCATGTTTCCTGAGGCATAGAAATGGTATCCTGCTATGTATGCAATAGCAAAACCTTTTTAATATAGAAGGTGGCAGGGGAGGAGGGGATAGGGATTGTTGATTCCTTTTCTGAATGAACAAAATTTATTAATGTTTATATCCTTTATTGTGGTATATATGCCAAATATTTTTCACATTAAAAATTATTGTAAAATTACCTTTATCTATATTAATTATTTTGTTCTCTCTTTCCTGGAACTGTGACTTGCAACTAATAGTTAACTTAGGTAGACCATAACTACCTATCATAAATATTTTTCTGGGGTACTGACTTCTGTGTAACCATCCAACTAGAGCATATAGTGCTGACAGCAGGACTAGGGAAGGGATTGTCCTTCTGTACTTGGCACCGGTGAGGCTACATCTCAAACGCTGTGTTCAGCTTTGGGCCAGAAAAGGGCAAAAAAAAATGGTGATGGGTCTAGAGAAGGGAAGGTACAGGGAAGTACCTTCCTAGGTACTTTTCTAGGTCCTTTTCTAGGTACAGGGAAGTACCCAGGCTCAGAGCACTTTATTTTTATTCAGTGAATCATGTAGGTTAATATTCTCAAATAAATAAATGTGGAATCTGAAGATGGCTATGTAGTGTATGTGCCTACAATTCACTCAAGTTACTCAACTCCTCTGCTCAACTTCCCTAACCTTTTACCTTGCCTTTAGTACTTCTGAGCTTTGGAAATCTGTCATATCAAATGCTACTAAGATGTGTTGAAACTGTGATGCTATTGAAATTGGCACATAATAAAATGTTTTTTTTACAGCTCAGACCTTACAGGTTGGCCTTTTTTTAGGCAGAACCTTTTGAACTTGCTTAAAATGACAGGAGTTGATCAGCCAAATATGAACCAGTTGTAAGATGGGCTGCTGGACATCTGATACTACATGGCTTTCAACAGGCTGCAGCCTGTCTTTACACTATCAAACATCTTGAGGAGAATGCTAAATTTTAAATATACAAATAGTGCTGTTAAATTTTCCCTAGCTTTTTCATTTGTTTAAAATGGCAATATTTTAGGGACACGTATAAGCTCTGAAGAAAGAATCTGAAGAAGTGGTAGTCACTGGTTTCCATTCTGAGGTGTTGCTTCACAATCATATATAATCTATCTTATCCAACACTATTAGAAGTTAGTTTCCATGATAAAAGATATGAACTGATTTCTTAGGCTACATAAGCTTATAAACACATGAATTACAATAATGTCTTGTTTGCGTCTCACTTGTGTCCATTGGTACTTTTTCACTTGGTGATTAATTTCTTTGTTGTGATGTACTGTACAACTAACTACCTATTGTCATGCGGTGTATACCCAGACACTAAGAAATACAACCATGAATACTGAGAAGATTCCATCAGATGAACCATCAGAGAAACTCAGCCAAGTCCAGACTTCAGGTAACGCCTACAAGTTCTTCAGCTTAGATTGTTCTTTGTGTAAAATAGCTCATGTTTAATTCCCCACAAAATTAAATTTTACTATTATGGTTGGCTGTGATGAGATTACAAGGAAAAATAGGGGGTGAAAGGAATTAAATTTTTTATTTCTCCTTGTGTTACAAAATATCACACATTCTATCTGATTTGCATGACCTAGAGGAAAATAATTTCATGTCCATGAAATGGTTCAAGAGGACTCTGAAAAAGTCTTCACAACAAACAACTGGGGAAAAGCAACTTAAGTGTGTAAGTAACATATAGCTCAGAATAGCTAATTTCCTTCACTGTGTTTGGCAACAGACACCTAAAAATTACAGTGCCTGTTTGGAAAGGGGTGTGAGAAAATGCTATATCATAAAGTGCATCATGTACTGTCATGTGTAGTTATTGCAGAAAACTGATAATGTACTGAAGGTGATGAGCCTCACTAAATATACATGTAGCTGGGATCCTGTTTCATGTTCTCAAGGATTGTTGACAACAAAAATGAAGGGTATATGCAGGGAGGGAAAAGTTTGAACTTAAACTCTGGAGAAACACAAGTCATTAATTGTATTTGCAATAGCCTGCATATTAAGTTCATGTAGCAGATTAACTATAATAATACGAAGAGAAATTGCAGATAAAGCTGTAAATCAGTTGATTCTGGAGAACTGTGGAGTCATTTACATTTGTAATTCAGTTTTTAATCATAACAATATTTAAAGAGTTTAGGGTGAAGAAAAGAGTTGTAAAACTGAGAACATCATCCAGAAAGAGGTCAAGCTGTGTAACCCAAGTCTTACTCTGATGGCTTCTCACAGGTAAGACTACACAAAATGTACTGTTAAATTGAGGTGAAAGTGTTTTTATCTCTGCTTGTAAACTTTTTTTTTTCTAATCCTTAGGTAAATATTTCACCTTAAGGTTTGTTGAACACACATTATTCTTCCTTTATTGTTAAGCCTGGGTGGGTTGTTGAAAAAGGTGGATTGTGATGTAGGGATGCTGTTCTCATCTGTCATCTGAGATGAACAGATTAAACAAAGCATTATGTGTATTGTTGGAGGGGTTTTTATTTGAAGTATGTTGAAATGTAATAGGGGCTTGAAAACATTTTCTAACAAGGACCCTTTTAGTGAAGGCTCGTGTCACTTAGTGATGGAGTTCCCTCTTCCTGTCTCATACCAGGACCATCAAAAGAAGACAACAAAAAGGTATCACAGCTTCCCATTATCTTTTGCGCCTCATATATTTTATTCCTGTTTATACTGTTACCATGTGTAATGTAAAACCTTTTGTGGTTCAGAGTTTAAACTGATACTTTTATTAGCCTTTTAAATAATGAACGCTGTTCTTTGCAGAAATGTATATTTTTAAGACCTTGATATGGTTCACAAACTGACTTTGCTTATATGGGCCTGTGCATAGCTCTATGCTAAAATCTAGGAACCAGTTTAACCTCTTGCATCAACTTTATCTTACAATTGAAGCAAATATGTATATTAGCACTCAAGGAACATACACCTACCTGTATGTGAGTAGATGAAACAAGACCTTGAAGTAATAAGGATCTAAGAGAATTGCAGTTTTGGAGGAAACTCAGACTAAAAATTATTAAGTATATGTGAAGCCTTGTGAAGACAGATGAATTTTAAATACAGAGTGGGATGGTAAGAACTCTGAATCACTTGGCTAATAGATTTAATAGCAATATCTTGTCCCAATATTTAACTTTCTAATTCAGCCTCTGTTACACAAAGGATATTTATTTAGATATGTGAGATTATCTCTCTTAGGGAGGGAAAATAAGTTAAAGAATATCTTGTTCATTTTATAGTCACATTGATATGTTTTATGGCTCATATATAGATTGGTTCCATGCAGCAAGCTAGTTCAGGGCTAGAATAAGAATGTTAGAAATATAGAATATGTTGTGTGGAAATAAAGAACCAGGATTGAATTCTTCCCCATTATCTTTATGACATAACATGAGCTGCATTTTAATAGTTAACTTTACTCTGAAACTACTTAGCTTATGTGGACGTAGCTATTGGACTGTAGAAACTGGAATTAGCAGTGGACAAATTGGCTATTGCTATAGAAGGAGATAATAACCCACTATAGCACCACTTGGGAATTATAAAAATAAAATAAACATAGCTTGACACAGCTCAGTAAGTAGAAAGCATTTTATGGTTCTTTAGTTCTTATAGGTCATGATTAAAGGTCTGAGTGCAACAGAAAATAATTTCTGAAGTGTAATTAGTGTATTATATTCCCTCATCCCAAAAAAAAAAAAGTTTGACTGCTGAGGCTAGGGCTACTCACTGTAAGTGTACACTCAAACAAGCCACAGAGCAGCATTAGTAGTGAACTTGCCATAACCCAGGCCTTCAGCTCATCAACTGATGACTGTTGACCTTATGCTGCTGCTTTTCTCTCTGTGGGAAAGTCAGCTTCGGTGTGTGTCCTCTGTTTAGCCCCAGCTTTCATAAAGGTATAAAAAATGAAGGGGGGGGCTAGTCTTCACTAACTTTAGATAACTACAATATTTTGTGTGTATATGAACACAGGTCACCCTTAGCTCCTTTTTTAGTCAGCAACCCCCACATCTTTAGGATTATGTAAATCATATCTTAAAAGGCTCTCTTTCTCTCCAGTGTCATTCTAGACTGCTTTTTATGGTTAAACTCAGATGCAGCTGTCTGTATTTTGTCATCCTCAATATTTCTCAAGAGCTATGGCAGTCCATTAAGACCAGACTCCAAACTCTGCTTTGTAGAACACAATGAAAAGTTGCCAAGCTTCATATGCTACCCTAGAAGGCTCCTAACATCCCTGTGTTTTTCATGGTGGTTCGTTCATTCTTTCTTTCTTGTGTTTTTTTTTTTTTGTTGTTGCTTGTGTGTGTGTGTGTGTGTGCATGTGTTTTGGCTGTGGCTTGTTTTGTTTGTTTGGTTTGGTTTGTTGTTGGTCGTTGTTTTTATTTTTAACTGACAGCTACAAGCTGCCGTTTCTATACCCACGGCTGGGAGCATGGGACTTAAGAGACTTTTGTTTCATAGGCACATGATATGCTCCTTAAGGCTTGGAGCTACCACTGTAGCTTCACAGACCACTAGAAAGAGGAGTTTTGAGCCAAGCTGAAGTCCAGTTCCTCTGACAGGATTGGCTCATGCCTCTGAGATGTATTGTGACATAAAGCAAATAAAATTTGAATGTAGCCATGAAGCAGTTAAAGCACTTTGCTTACTGATGTAGTAGATCTTATCTCCATACAGAATCTGTTTACATTTATTTTCAGTAAAACAAAACCATATCCAGTTTACATAGTAATACAATTAAACAGAATTAGAAAGGCACTTGGAGAGAGAGTAGGAACTGATTTCCCTCTTCTTTCTAATACTTCCATGAAAGAAAGGAAGCCAATGGCCCTACAAGTGCTCATCTGTGCCACACAGCTGAGTGAAAATGCAGACACGTGAGAGAAAAGGTGATTTAAAGTACATGGAGAATCCCTGGAGGGATATGCAGGAGCCTTTTCTCATTCCCCTTCAGTTTTCAGAGTGTGTTTTTCTTACCTGATGTCAGAACAAGTTTGTCCCATGCTTGTGTAGGGGTTTATTGCAGCCAGGTTGACTGCACTTAAGAAGTTGGGACATATTTGTGTGAGTCAGGTGGATGCCTTTATCAAGGTACAAGCTTCCTGTAGCTCTGTCTGTGTTACAGAGATGAGAAAGACATATAATACCACTTGTCTCACTTCCTGATCTTTACCAGACTTCTGAATGAGAAGAATGAATTGAAATACCTAAACATTTTTAGCATGCAATGAAATAACTGATGGAATTATACTATATGAGGTAATCCATTATAAAAGCATGATTAAAAGAGATTTTTATTTACAGTAATTTTTGTGAAGTACCTGCATTAGTGATGTTTTGAAAGTCTGTCAGGCAGATGTATTCTGTTAAAATCGTTGGGTTTAGAAATATGGAATAAAGTTTAGTTGATAATTTGAGAATTCATATTTGCAGAATCTAGCAAATCAGTAAGTGAATTCATTGCTTAGTAGCAGAGCAAACTAGTCACAGATATTTTAGTGCTTCTCTTACAATGAATAGTGTAAGGGGGCTACAGACATCACAATTCTTTTCCTGAGGTTTTTCATAATGCTTAAGTTTACAAGCATTTCTTTTAACAGTGCTCTAACATAGATAATATCCTTACAAGAGACCTGTTCTGCCTTTGGAGGATTACAGTACTTGAAATTCCTGAGGAGGCTCTAAAACATATTGCCAAATGATGATCTAGAAAGGTTCTGTAATTTGCATGCTGCCTAGATGTTTCTCTGCTGCTTTGTCATTGTACTTTCACAATCTGCCAATCACAGATACACTGTCTAAAAGAAGTCAAAATAAAAGGAGGCCAAGTGTTCAAAAGTGTACTCATTTTTTCTTGTGAAGACCTGTTCAGCTACTTCTATGCAGCTATGCAGAAGTCTGCAAAAAAACCTTTTGTACTACAGCACTTGCAGGGATTTAATTAGTAGCTTATTTTTAAAGTATTTGTCTTGGTTTGTAGGCACACAGGACATCCTAACGATTATTAAAAAGCAAAAGTCCATGACTGTGCTTGTATTCTTTGTTTTTTAACAAAGGAGCAATCCTCTAAGAAAACAAGTTAAGTCACAGATCTTAAAATTGAAGGAATGCTTTTGCTCCAGGACCATAGCCTAATGTAAAAGTGTAAAGTGTTGGTATGGGGTTCTACTCCTCAACTGCATAATATATAATGATAACAGATGGAAATGTATCTTGTAGTACTAAGAAATGATCTTCCTTCACTAAATGTGAGCAGACATGATGCACAAGTGTGAATAAACCTCTTTCAAAATGTGCTATGGAATCCTTAGAAAGCCCAACGTATTCCACAACCATACGGCTGGTTCCACAGACTCTAAAAAATAGGTTTGGGCTCATTTAGAAACTCAGCATTCTCTTATAATGATATAACCACAGTAGAAATACATTTCTCTATTAGTAGGGCTCTACAGTAAACTATGTACAAAATTGATATGCCAATTTATATACCAATAGACTTTGGTAAAATAATGCCCATACATGAGAAATAATTTATTACCCTTTCTAAAACCCATAACCAGACCCACTGAATATGTGAAGCTCTGAAGTTCCTAAAACCAAGAAAGGACTTTCAAAACACCTGCAGGTGGTAAATGCAATCAGATGCTCTGTGTGAATTCATCACATAATTCCCCCAAGGAAACAGATGAAATCATTACGCTGAGCGGCTGTATCCTTGGAAAGTGCTGTTTGTAATTGACTATTCCAAACATTCTGCCACTAAAAATGCATCCTTCAGATGTCGAATTCTGCTCTGCCAAGCAGTGTACGTGATTCACTGACACAAGTCATAGCAGAGTTTCAATGTGGCTGAACAAACTATTTGATCTAATTATTTTTCAGTGTATAGTGTGTGAACACTTATTTATTTATATTTATAGATAGGCAACACTACTCAAAACCTTCAGAAATCCAATATTCCCTTTTATACCTTGTACCTTTATATTACCAATGATAGTAGAGAAGTCATAACAGACCTGGAACCCTGTAACATTTTAAGACCGAAGGGGGAAAATGTTGTATGTAGTGAGGACAGTCACTTGAGCCTAGTGACAATATCATATAAACAAGAAAAAAATATTGGCTTGGTTTTCAACAGAGCATGTTTTGATAAGGCAGGACAGCTAGCTAAAAGGAGAGTGTGGAAATGGAAATGATCATCCCGAGGAAGAAGCAAAATTCAGAAGTTCACACTGCATTTAGTAGGGAAGTATCAGGTGACTTCTACCACAGAAATCTGAAAGAGCTCACAAAAAGCTGTCAGGAGAGCTTTCACCAAATCTGAGCCAGAGTGCAACTGCTGGAAAATAGCAAATGCGATAGCTTTAAGAAGTGGGCAATGTCTGGCCAAATACCAGACTGCTATTCTGGTATCAGTAGCATGCAACACTTCTAGGGCATGAATATTTTATTTTATTTTATTTTATTTTATCTGCAGAGGCTGCATGTTTCATGGGTTTGCAGGGTATCGGTCATCCTTTGACCATGACTGGGGGCCCTCTCCTGTCCAGAGGATGGACACATCTTCCTCTAACCATTTGAACTCTGACTTTCCAGCCTTGCTTTCTCCAGGGAAATGAGGGCCATTCACCCTCATTTTATGGGTTCCCTATGCTGTCTGAAAGTACCAGTATGCTCACTGGAAGGAGGAAAAGTAGTGATTGAGTTGAGTGTTTGCCCTTTTATATGAGTTGGATTGGTTTAAATGACCCGTATGAACACCTTGGGGCCTTGGTTCAAAACACTTCCCACAAGCCCAGCAGGTTCTCGTGTTGTCCCCACTATCCAAAGAATAAAAACCTGATGACATTGAAGATATCCCTGCTCACTGCAGGGGGGTTGGACTAGATGACCTTTAAAGGTCTCTTCCAACCCAAACCACTTGGCACTGTATTGAGGACTTCAGTAATATGGAAAATTTTAACCAACTTGATCCTACTGGGGATTAGCAGAGAAATTAAGCAAGTAATGAACTTGTTCTAGGCAAGAAAGCAGTAAGTTTAGGCTATAAGAAAGACTAACTAATGGTAAGCTATTAACATGTATCCATGCTGAGGCAAGACTAATACAAAACACTGCCTATACAGTGGCCATTTGTAAGTTCAGTCTGAACATCAGAAGTAAGTTTCAAGCCTCAGTAAGCTTCTGTAAGAGGCTTCTAAGAAGAATTTAGGCAGACCAGAAAAAGCTAACTTTCTTCATGAAGGAGCCAAGAAACTTTGTAGAAGGGATTATATTTTAAGGGATTTTATTAACCATTGCTAAAACAATGGGTCTGTGACCACATAAGTAATTTCCACTATACTTGGGAAGTGGGAAGGGGAGTGCCTAACTGTAGGAGATGACTGTCCATTATTTTGTGGGTTCACTTTGTAAAGAAAGGCTGTTTATCAGCATTGTTGGCTAACTGCAATTCAACTACCAAGTGTATTCCTTGTCTGAGAAGACCCAGTCCCTGTGTTTGCCCCTGAGCAACACAAATAGCTGGCAGCACTGCTGTAGAAACTCAGTCTGTCCTCAGGTCTTGGGCAGTCCATTTTCATGAACTGGAATGATGGTATTTTCTCAGAGTGAATATATTCTGGTTGTTGAAACCAAATTATTAGAAGGTGTAAGTAAACCTAAAACACTTTTGGAATTGGAATAATTCTTTTCTTTCCTTGTAAAGGGAATACTGGCTATCTTCTCCAACCTGCCAACGGGTCTCTTGGCTCTCCAAGAGCAGTCATTACTCTTGACTTTGAATTTTTCTCAGGAAATATTTTTTCTCCTGACAGATTATCCTCAGGTTCCTAATTGCTATGAATATGTAATTTGTGGGGTTTTGCTTTTCCAGCCCCAAAGTATATTGACTTTCTATAGTACACAGGTCTGTCACAGGAAGTTTCTTAATGGTTGAACAGATCAGAAGGGAAGAAAACACTGGTGCTGAAGGGATAGCACACTTTAAGAATGCAGAATGAGAAAGCAGAATTCTACTGTGGAGTCACAAGGTGAAATCAACTCCATGGAGAGACCAGGGAAAAAGCTTATATGCAGTGGTCTTCCATTTGACCACAGTTTTCAATCAGACACGTTTTCAGGAATGAATTTTAATATCTAGGTTTAGTGAAATGAGATTTCATTTGCTTTTCTGTTGTTTTCTTTTTCTTTTTTTTTTTTTTTTTTTTTTTTTTTTTTGGCAGCAGTTTAAGCCAGAGGCTTGGAAAAGGAAGATTCAGAAAGAACAACAGAGATAGAAGTGACATTTTAGCAACATAAAAGAGAATGAATGTGTGACATCCTATCTAGTAGTGTTAAACCTTCCATATCAGAAAGTGGGCAAGACTATATGAGGAAAAATGAGGGGAGACTGGGGTTGAAGAATAACCATATGAAAAAAAAAAAAAAAAAAAAAAATTATTTGGGTGGTGGGGATAAGGAACCACAGATCCCTAAACCTCATTAGAAAATAATAAAATAAATTCCTCCATATTAGTTCCTAGCAAAAGTAGGAGAAGTAGAAGTGCCACAGGTAAAATGTGCATCAGAGCAGAATTTTTTATGCTGCCTTTCTATTTACTCCTATTAAAGTTAGCAGCACTCACAGGCCATGCAGCTCCCTCATGTGTTTATTCCTCCTTCACAAGCTTCAACCTGCACAGTATATTAAGCAACATATTTGCAGAATTTGCAGCTTTGAGTTTATGTACGGCATTACAGGGTCAAACTGGAATTGCAACTTCTTTATTTTTAATAAACAGTGAACATGAGTGATGTTCAACGGAAGGGGCAAAGAGGACTTCTCTTAATGCAGGAGATGAACACTTAGAAGACCATTAAGAATGACAGTGTTTCAATGGTGTGAACATGAGGGCAGGCTCATGCTGTTTGCTTCTCTTTTATGAACTTCCTCTGTGACCTTCACCAAAAAAAATATCTCTTTCTGTGTCTGTTCAGCACCTGTAAAATGGGAATAAGTGTATCTTTCTACTTCTAGAAATAAAATAAAAGAATAAAAGCCATACATGACTTGAGTATTATGTTTTTATGAACTATGCAAATAACTGATAAATAAGATATTTAAAAAGGGAAAAAATGAAGGAAAATAATTACAACATCCCTTAGTTTTGATCTATTTGCTGTTCTTCTGCTTACTGAAACCTCATGTTAACTTCCCAAATATTAGTAGGTATGAGGTATTGCTTTGGGACATGTATATATGTAATACATACTTTCAATGTTATCACCCTACTTATTTCTGTGCGGCAAATACAAACACTATTAAATAAGCTCTATTTTTAAGGATTAAAGGTGAGCAACTGTCTTCCTGCACTGCTTTTACGTGGTCGCAGACCTGGATTCTGCCACCCTCTCTGCTCACATCGGAGCCCTGCGCAGTCTTCAGTGAAGCGCTGACGTGAACATGGCGGGGGGGGGGGGGGGACTTGATT
>JANIJG010018828.1:8100-18200 GCA_024611175.1 Megaceryle torquata
TTTATTATTTATTTTATTTTTTTATTTTTTTATTTTTTTTTGTCCAGTAGGTAAATCAAAGCAGGAACCAAAGAAGAAACAGACAATATTTTTTTCAAAGTACTCACATGGGGTCTCTAAGATCCCTATGAATGGGAGCTGTGTCCTCCAAACCTCCGGAAAGCAATGGGTTATAGGGACAAGGCAGGCTGAGAGTCCTGTTGAGCCGAGCCCCTGTTCTAGACCGCCCACTTACCTTCTTTAGCTAGTATTAGGCTTTGTTAGGCATAAAGTGCTGAAAATGCAGTTAAGAAGCATAACGAAGAACATCCTTATCTATAATAAAAGGATAACAGAATATATGTACTCAAAATCTCCCACAGCATGCATCATGGCCTTGCTATGCGTTGCAGTTGGATGTACTGAGAAACAAACACCAATAATACAATACAAAGTATTCCTCCAAATGTTAACTTTCTACTCTTCTGACATTTTAGGTTATGCTCTTCTCCATTCCAGTTGAAAATGTTACTAAATACTTCCCTTTTAAGAGCTTCAATCCTAGCATCTTAAGAAGCATGTTTGTTTTATAAATTAAATTGAAGGCATGTGCATTGTTCTCATAGTGGGATCATTAAATTAATATCAGATGTTTTTTCTTTAACTTAAAAAAATACAAACTCACCTTTCAGAACATGTATTGAAAGTGTTGTAATAAAAAAGAGCTTCCATAAAAACTTTGGTATGGTGGTAGTAATTTCTGTGATCTGGTAGTAGAATGACTAAGAGTATGGGTTTGTATCACTTATCTTTAACCATTTTGAATCTAGCTCAAATATGGTCATACAAATTCTTTCTGCACAGACACTGAAGATAGACTGGTACCTTCTAATGATGTTTCATGTCATCCTAGAACAGCAGTATAGGAAAGCAGGATTGCTGTTGATAGGACTATCTTTCACCATTGATCATAAAGAGAGTCTGGATGACAGACTTAGATGTGGCCAATTAATTTTTTGATCATGAAAGCCAGGTGAAATGAACCTTGTTCTATGATGCAGGAGGAAAAAAGCACTGGATTATGTCTCATAATGGACAATTAGTCACATTAGCTATAATCTCAGCCTTGATTGAGGAGAATGCTACCAATGTTGGTATATACTTAATTATTTTAACAGAGAAAGACAGAAGGAAAGACAGAAAGACAGCAACGAAGGCTTACTTTCCCTTGAATGAGTGAACTCAGGCAGCAATAGAGTGTCACTGATATCTGAGTCTCCATTCAGAATTTTTATGCTGCCTGTAACAAATTTCTGAGGGTACCTGTAATAGCAAAGCAATGCTTTGTAATCCTCTGCTGCCTCCTTTTATATCGGAAGGCCTGTCTATAACTCCCATAACTTTCCCCATAGGAGCCTGAGTGGCTGTGCCTCAAGATTTTAGAGGGCAAACCACAGATTTTCTGTAATTATTCTGACAGCTGGAACAGAGAAATCAACACAGTTTAATATAAAGAATCTCACTTTTTCACATTAGCAGCCTGTTATGTTACATTTTTTCATTCTGTAATAAAGTATGTATCTCTATGTTGCATACATATCTGTACACCAGAACTGCCAATGTAATACAAGGTTTTTCAGCGTAACTCATATTTACGCAACTGAATTACAGACCATTCTCTGCCTCCATTTCACTTATCTTCCATTAAAACCTGTGTAAGTTTACCTTGGAGGCTCTTCAGGACTTCAGCTTTATGATTTTTATTGTTGTTGTTGCTTTTGGTTTTTACAAGGCTCAAAGCAAATTGCTCTTGAGCACTGTCAGGCTAAGAAGTGGTATTGCAATTTAGTTAACACATTAAATATGCATCATTATTCCAGAATACCTGTCTGGTCAAACAGGGTAAAACTCACAGCTTGCCTGTGTGATGTAGCTACATAAACACATTATTTCTAATGTAATAATTGGACTAGATGACCTCTAGAGGTCCCTTCCAACCCAGACATTTCTATGTTTCTAATAAGGTAGGCACAAATGACCATCATTTCAATAGTGATACATGCCCCCATCCATATGCTTGTATGTTAAATGGAAATCATTTTAGTGTTTGCTATCAGTTTTTTCCAACCTGGAGAAAATTACTTTAAATGAATGCAGTCCATTTTACTACCTATTTACTTAAGGGAAATACTTGCAAATAAATATGTGCCTTTTACAGCATGTGTTACTGAGTAAAAGGGCAGTGACAGGGGCCTTTTTAATGAATGTTATGCTCTTGGTAGTGACAGAACCCCAGGGTCTGGAATAAAACAGTTGGAGTTGGCTGATGGCTGGGTAAAAGGTGTGTTTGCAGAGTGTCATATAATGCAGTTGACATAATTCTTGCCAATGACAGTGAGCATGGATGCAGCAGTGCTGCTTCTTTCAGCTTGCTGGATCATAAGCCACTTGATCTGCAGCTCGAAAATGACATGTGGCTCTAAAGTATTTTTCATGTCAAATAAGAAAGTATTCAAAGATAGTCAGAATTTATAATGACTACTTTTGAAAGGATGTACACAAGATATCTTAGGTCATCTCTATGAATACTTGTCAGAACAGTAACTTGTTAACATTAAATAATTCTAAGCTTTTGAAGGAAAGTATCTCAGCTTCCTACTCTGTGTATTTACATAGTTTAAAAGTGAAGCGTCTTGGAGAAATGCAGCTTCTGTTCAACCTCTAACAATGGCTGTCTACTACAATCAAAATGTCTCCGATGATATAAATTCTGAACATTCTTTTGAAGAAAACACCACAGCAATGCTATCACGCCATAGAAGGGAATGGGTAAAAGTGAGCTAATTCAAGTATATCACTTCTCCAAAGTCCCACTGATTGTCATGAACCGTTAGATTATTCTTCAACTAGTTTATGAGTGACAGCACAACACTGCATCATATTGACCTCCTCTATTCAGTACATAGCTACTTACCGTAGAAACTCACTAATTGGCCCTATTGTCTGAAAACCTCATAATAAATGTTTGAAAGCTGCAAACTGGTGTGTGAAAAAAATGCATTAAAACCCCTCAAGTGTCCTTTGTTCAGCTATTTTGACAGTTATTCATTAGACTTCATATTGTGCTGGTGAATGTTCTGGAAAAATAACAAGTTGTGATCTTATTTCTCTGAAGCTCCTCCAGACCTTCCAGCTGAGTAAAAAGCATGACAACATGAGGGTGCCATAGGTTTTCACTTGAATCGTCTGATGAACCATTAAGTTGTACAAGAATCAGGTCCCACAAGAGACATTTCTTCAGTAATCTCTTCAACCTGCCTTGAGAAAGATGGGGAAAAAACCCACAGAAATTAGGTCCAAGAATGAGAGCAGAACAAGCAACTTGTGCTTTGACATAAAATCCAGTAACCATTCATAGCAGTCCTCTGCAGGATTCCTTATGGCTGGGTATTAGGGATTAGTATTATCATACTAATCATTTAGACTGTGGAAGTTTGGATAGGCTTCAGTGAGCACAGAGGCTTTTCACTCAACTGCTGTGTAAATCTATGCTTAAATGGCCAGGCCTGGATACTGCTGCAGTAGGAGTGAAGAGCAAAAGTGAACAAGAGTAAACAAAATGTTGTAATAGAAATCAAGTGTGTACAAATCATAGAAACAATTTCTTCCTTAAAATGGTGATGTTTAATAATATGCAAAAGATTTCCTTAATGTTAAGAGACATTCCAACATCAAAAAGTGACCTCAAAACTACTTCTGCATTCAAAATCCTTCTTTATACTTCAGTGGGAGCTGCAGAGAGGCAGAGAGAGTGCAAGAATACTCTGACATGGCTGAATGGCTACATTTGGACTCCTGAGGATGGACTTTGCCAAGTCAAAATTCAGAGTTGAACTTTGCTCCCATTAAAATTGATGGTAACTATGACAGAATGAGAACATGGGCACAAATAATCATTCATCATTGTTTCCTGTGTAGGTACAGCTCCTGCCAGGTGTTTCTAAGTGTGTTTTGGAAGTCTTCATTTTCATTTTTTAAGTTACACCTTCCAAAATAGGCTTATTAAACAAAAATAATGCAGTAGGCTAGGCATATATTGTGGGGACCAAAATTCACTGTACTTGCTTTTGTTACCCTGTCATCACTATTTTTCTGAATATGCTAGCGAATTTATTTCATGTCAGGAACATCCATTTCAACAATAACTTTGAGTAATGTATCAGAAACAAAAATTTCTGAATGTAGTAAAAGAACAAAGACCAGAAACATGCAGCACATACAGTCAAAACTTAACAGCTTGGTTCAAATACCTCAACTCAGATTCCAAATACTGTCAGTGAACATCTCCCTGCCACCCCCAAGATTATCAGCCTAAGCATAAAACACTAAACTGTGCTGTTAAGAAAAAGAATGCACTGGATGAATGCATGTGAAGGCACTATCTGCTGCTTACAGAGTTCACAAACAGAAAAAGAGAGTAAGTTGTTTAATGTGTATGACAGCAGTCTCTGGTTTTTGGCACATCTAGGGCAGAGGGTCAAGGCTGAACATCAGTTTCAGTATCTCTCTTTATTTTTTTTCCTTTCTACATACATACAGAGTTTGTTACATATATTTGTGCTTACAGAAATGGTGACACTATGAAGTTTCTCCTCCTAAAGAAAGGTGTAAGGAAATGATGAACTGATTCATAACAGTAGAATTATTCTGCAGGTCATTATAGTGAGGACCAACTGATCTGTTTAATTTAACCTGTAGAATCTACCAGTTCAGTTTTTGGAAGCACAGTGTAAATAATTCAGTGCAGATGCATAGTCAGCCAAGTGACATACAATGTACATGTGAACAGACTCCCACAATACAAGGTTATTTCGATTGTGGTCTTTCATCCCTAACATCCCAGTGTACCATAATTTTTTTCTTTTAGTGTTGTCCAAATAATTGGAAAAAGGGTGTGACTTGCACACGGTTTTATCACAAAATTAAACCCATCAAAAATTCTCTTGTAGCAAAAGTTTCATGCAGGAAAATTACTAGTATCCTGCTTATAAATAAAAAATTGGGCTGGGAATGCACTGAATACAGAGGGTAAACAACAGAAATCCTCCCTATCTTCCTCATAATAGTGCCATCGATTCTACAACACTTTGCCAAAATTTACACAGAAAAAGTTTCAAAATACTGGACAGCATAGGAATGCTCATAAAAAGAAAGGTAGTGTTAAGATAAACCTAGACAGGGCAAGCTGGTTTGGAAGAGACATGTTTTCTCTCCCTGTGATGTTTCGTGTGTTCAAATACTGTTCACAAACCTTGAAAGTTAGTCTGCCATTATCAGAGCCAAAACTCCAATGTGGAACCATGAGAAAACAGGACCCCACCCATATGTCTACAGGGTTTCTCATAGGGAGGGAGGGAGAAAGAGAATCAGGAAGTTGGGTCTAACTCCACAGTTTCCCCTTACATTCTCCACAACCTTGAACAAGTGGCTTATCTTAATCGGGTGACATCTGTAGTGTCACTAAAAGTGAGGAAAAAAACCATCTAAAATCTTTGCTTTTCTTTCTTTCCAGACCCAACTGATACATTGCCCAACTCGTACTGGTAACCAGATGAAGATGTCTGCAGGATAGAAACAATTGGTATTTTTGTGACATCTTGTGGCAACTGGTATCATGCTTCCTTTTTTTATTTCAATTACAAAAAATATGTTAATGAATCTGGACAGGTTTTTTTTTTTTTTATTTGAAAAGATTTAAGAACTCTCTAACTCTTCTCCAATACTTTCCTTAGATCTCCTCTTGCTATTAACATACTTCCCAAAGCCCTTTTATTTTGTTGTCTGACAAAACACTGGACAGTTTCAGCTCTAGTTGAGCTTTGGCCATTTGTGTTTTCTCCTCTGTATGTGAACCACAGCTCTGTAGTCCTCCTGCAGAGCTCGATCTTGCTTCTAGAGCTCATAACATTTTTTTTTCCACTTGAGTTCCAAGTCCCTATTCAGTCAAACCAGTCTTCTGCCACATTTGCTTGATTTTCATCATGATGGGATTACCTGCTCCTGTGCTTTTAAATGGTGGTTCATTAAACCTGACCAGCTCTCATGGGCCCCTAAGTCCTCAAAAGCGAATCCACAGGGGACACTGCTAAGTAGCTCCCTGTTTAGCTTAAAGTTTGCTCTCTTGATATCCAGGGTAACAATCAGGCTGACCTTTTTTGTCATTCACCAAAAGTTTTAAAATCAACTTCTTTGTGATCACTGTGGCCAAGACAACCTCCTGCCATCACATCTCCCATGAGTTCTTCCTTATTCACAAATATCAAGTCAAACAGGTCACCTTACCTGGTTGACTCACTGAGTACTTGTGTAAAGAAATTATTTTCAACAAACTTCAGGAATTTCTCATGCTTACTTGTCCCAGCAGTGACAGCATGGTATTCCCAGCTGATGTGTGGAAATTTGAAGTCTTCCATAAGGACAAGGGCTCCCAGTCCAGAGATTTCTCCTAATTGCCTATAGAATAGCTCATCACTGCTGTCATACTGGCTGTGTGATTAATAGTAGATATCCACAATGACATCTTCTTTGTTTTCCATCCCCTTAATCCTCACCCACACGCTCACAGCCACACCTCTCAACCAGACAGTAAGGGCTATAAAGTCAAACCTCTCTTATACATACACTACAACTCCACCTCACCTGCGCTGCTTGCCGATCCCTCCTGAACACCTCGTTCAGCCCTCCTGAGCAGTCATGCTCTCTTACCGTCCTGCACCAGTGACAATAAAGCTTGTGTACATAAGTTGCCAATTCACAAGAGAAAATGGTCACCCGAAGCATCATGTAAATATGGTTTTGGCATGTAAGCATGATTGTTTAAAATATGATATTTTTCTTCAGTCTGATGGCACACAAAACTTGACAGTACCCAAGTTTTTGATTATAATCTCTCCAAGAACTCCATTTCTCCCTGGATGTTCTGAAAGCACAGCTGAGCATGGACAGCCATAGCCTATTCCATAAAGTTCTGCAAATACATAATTTCACTTTCCCATTGCACATGTCAACTGAATTCTGGAGATCTATTCTGAGAACACTACAAGTCAGCCTTGATATATGATAGGGTGGTGAAAGCTTGTCTTCAAGAGCTAGCCAGAAATACCGAGGCTACCTACTGAAACACAAGACACTTGGGTTGGGATTCAGCAACTCTGACTTTAGATAGCTATATTGCAGATATTTACATTAAAAAATTGTTAAGTTTGCATTACAGTTAATAGACTAAAAAGTTATTCATGCCATCATAAAATAGACAGCTTTAGGAAACATTTAGACTTAACTGACTGTATTGACTAGGACCATGGTTCCATTTCCTACACACAGGCAATGCCGTTTAAGACACTGTAATGAAACCAGCAGACATGACACAGACCTATAGACAGTATTGCCCTTCTGAGTGGACAGTTGGAAGCCAGAAAACATACCTTATAGAATCTCAGATTATACAGAAATCATAGAATCGTAGAATCATTAAGGTTGGAAATGACCTTCAAGATCAAGTTCAGCTGTCTACTAAACATTATCAGGAACACTAAACCCTGTCCTGAAGTGCCACATCTAGATGGTTTTTGAACACCTCCAGGGATGGTGATTCTTCCACCTCCCTGGGCAGACTGTTCCAAAGCCTCACCACTCTCTCAGTAAAAAAAATTTTCATAATATCCATCCTAAACCTCCCCTGGCACAACTTAAGCCCATTTCCTTGTGTCCTATAACTAGTCACCTTTGAAAAGAGACCAACACCCACATCACTACAAACCTCCCTTCAGGAAGTTGTAGAGAGCAATAAGGTTTCCTCTCAGCCCCCTCTTCTCCAGAGTAAACAAACCCAGGTCCCTCAGGCGCACCTCATGAGACATTTTCTACAGACCCTTCACCAGCTTAACTGCCCTTCTCTGAACTCTCTCCAGCACCTCAATGTCTTTTTTACACTGTGGCACCCAAAACTGAACACAACACTCAAGCTGTGGCCTCACCAGTGCTGAGTACAGGTGATGATGCCAAGGAGTAGACTACTGCATTAAGCCCTTCTTATCCACCCACTATAATGGCTGTGTGGACACCTAGTCCAAAGACCAAATTAGGGTGAGCCAAATTCCACCATAGTTTTACTTCCGTCTTCTGCCAGGGAGGTTTGTATCCTATATTCATATCCATAGCTGAGAACTTGTGGGAGTAATCTCCATACATTGTCTGTAGCTTGTGCATTTAAGAGCAAATACTGGGGTTAAAAGATGTTTTATTATTTTTTGTTGTTGTTGTTGTTGTTCTTGTTCTCATCATCTGCATTTGGAAAGCTTCAAGAAACACAGTGTAAAGTACTAATTTAGACAAGTTTTTGACATTTTAAAAAAGGACACCTCATGTTTGTTAATTGCTAATAAACTTGTTATTTAAGAAATTATATTCATATGCGACATTTCTAAATAATATAAGACATCTGTTGAAGTGAAGACACATTTTAAAATAGTTATCAAAGAGTAAATATACAGCTCCACCTGTTACTCCTGCTTTTCCTTTAATACCAGAGTGAGTTTCACAAATAGTGTCTGGTAAATTAACATGCTGAAAGCAACAGGTTGTGCCCATAGCAATAGGCCTGAATGCAGTTAGTACCTTGTGCAGTACTCATTTACCACTGGATTAATTTAAAAGGCACCAAGCAAATCATAGGTGTGTGTGAGCTGTTAAGAGGTCCTCCATCAAGACTAGCTGGTCTGTAAACAGAAACCGTTTCCCTTTGCTGTCATCTTCTTCAGTTTCCAAGGGTCTCTTCTTACAGCTTTGTCTGCCCCTCGCTTTACTCATTTTGGCCCTTCATTCTCCTAATTAATTTGTGGATTGATAATCCACCTTTTATATGGAAAACACATAAACTAGAAAGACAGTAGCTCACTCTGACACTATCTCATTTTTCTGCCCTGTTCCTCAGGCCTTGACTAAAGAAAATGTTAACATAAGCAATTAAGAATATTCTTAATTTAAGCGTAAGTCCCACAGAAGACAAATGCATGAGAAATTTGGCTACAGTCCCTGAATCAGATCGAATGTTGGGATCTAATCCTGTTCTTTACTGTATTTTCTTCCTCTTTATAGCTCCATTTATAGGCTGTGAGTGAAGGAACAGCTCAATAATTTTCTTTCATGAAGACTGTAAATGCATAACTCATATTTTCTCTATATTTTTTGAGTGGAAGGTCATTTTTTCAGGTCTTGCTAAAAGCAAAATTGTTCCTGTGCAAGTTTTCCCCAATGCAGCCTTCAGCTCACTGCCCAAGGTAATAGAGGTAACATAAAATTAAAATTTTGTAGAAATCAAATGCCCAGGATGAGAAATAATGAGGATAAGCAAATTGTATCCCTGATGGGAAATAAATTTTTAAAATATGAAATACAGACAATTTGGCTAATTGACTGATATTAAGTAATATTACTCACCACTTCATCGGAAATACCATTACAGAAGAACAGAAAATATTGTAAATGCTGAAGTGACATCTTCTTATTTCCTTAAGACAGTCTTCCAACACTTTTATCAGAGGCCGTTGTATTAGATTATCAGACATTACCATTTTAAAGATATACCAGAATCTTTTAAAGAGAATTTTAATAGGCCAAGTTGGTGTCATCATCTCCCTTCAGTGACTCTGAACTTGGCCTCATATTCTAAAGCAATAAGTTTCTACAGCAGTGGGAAAGCCAATCCAAGCTGCTGTGTATCCCTTCTCAATGAGAGAGTGAGCATTTCTCCTTAAGGAGTTCAGGTAGAACATCACAACCAAATATTGACATCATGAAAGCCAGGACTGTGGAATATAAACTTTTAAAAATTCAATCACAGCAATCATTCCACTAAGCACCTTATTGTATGAGTGAGTAGGTTGACCTTGGCTGGCTGCCAGATGTCTACCCAGCTGTTCCTTAGCAGGACAGGAAGATAGAGGGATGCTCCTCCTCAGCAGGACAGGGGGAGAAAATAGGATAAGGTAGTTGTACAGAGCAGTAAGGTCTCCCCTCAGCCTTCTTTTCTCAAGGCTAAACATCCCCAGATCCTTCAGCCT
>JANIJG010018830.1:0-37203 GCA_024611175.1 Megaceryle torquata
AAGGAAGGAAGGAAGGAAGGAAGGAAGGAAGGAAGGAAGGAAGGAAGGAAGGAAGGAAGGAAGGAAGGAAGGAGAAACAAAAAACCACAAACAAACAAAAAAACCCCAAACCACCCAGTAGAAAAAGAGAAGCAAACCATATTTTAACTTTAGAAAGAGCTTCTCAATAAGCAAAGTGTTCCAAACAGACTCTCGCGTCAAGTGTTCCATGCAGGCTCTCAGCTGCATCAAGCTTTAGGTGGTTAACCTCCATGATCCCACCAACCTAATGAGTAGCAGAGAGCACGTGGAACACGCAGTCATGGGATGCAACAAAGTACTGCCCAGGGATCTGTCGGTCAGAGCCTAGCTCAGCCTCCCCAGCTGTGTCTGTAGCAGCAGCAGTTGATCTGTGGTAGCCTTGCAAAGCTGCTCTAGCAGACATAGGAGCAACTCCTGCTGACCCTGCTTCCAAGTGGGATGAATCATCCAGGAGGTTGTCAGGTCCAGCACTATATGGACCAGAGCCTTCAGAAGCACACGGACATATTTGCAGAGATGCTCTGAAATCACTACCTGCGCCCTCAGGACTGAGGTGGCTGGCATGATTAATAATTACATATCAGAAGTATGATTCGTAGATTATACTGTACCTTTCTTCAGTTTCACTATTTTTATTTGTGTTCTTTCATCAGCTTGAAACATGCAGGTGAAATTATGCTTCATGTTCTCGTCCGTTACTTTTTGAATTCGTAGTAGCCTTGTCATATAGAACTTGTTTCCCAACCTGCAACAAAGAATGGTGTTAGCAACACTATCCTACAACCTACAACCAGCTGAGAGGCAGATTTTGAGTAAAAAGTTTCTAAAATAATCTCAGACTGAGGTTTTACTGAATTTGAGGTTCCACAAAGAGCAGGTCACATACAAACAAAAGGGCAGTTACTTTCAGGAAACCTACTGTAATTTTTTTAACTCTTCTTCACATATTGAAGGTTCATTCTCGGCGATACCTGTGCATTTTTCTGGAAATATTTGATTAAATAGCCAGTAGAGGTTGGCATCTTCTTGCATATAATAACCCAAGAAACCTGTGCAATTGAGTATCTCTTCTTTACCTAAACAAAGAGAAGGTCTGGTCAGAAGTAGCATTCATGTTCAGAGGGCAGTACAGTGTCAGCTTTCCAGGCAACATGTCCTATGAGCTGTGCTCCCTTCTGGACTTTGTAGCCCCTCTACGACGTTTCATAGGTGTTGACAGAAACATAGAATCATTCTGTTTGGAAGAGACCTTGAAAAATATCTAGTCCAACCATTAACCCAGCACTGCCAGGTTACCACTAATTACCACTAAACCGTGTCCCTCAGCACCATATCTACACGTCTTTTAAATGCCTCCAGGGATGGGGACTCCATTGCTCCCTGGGCAGCCTGTTCCAGTGCCTCACCACTCTTACAGTATAGAATTTTTTCCTCATGTCTTATCTAAACCTCACCTGGTGCAACTTAAGCCCATTACCTCTTGTCCTATCACTTGTTACTTGGGAGAAGAGACCAACCACCACCTCATTACAAACTTCTTTCAGGTAGTTGTAGAGAGCAATAAGGTCTCCCCTGAGCCTCCTTTTCTCCAGGCTAAACAACCCCAATTCTCTCAGCTGCTCCTCATCAGACTTGTTCTCTAGACCCTTCACCAGCTTTGTTGCTCTTCTTTGGACACGCTTCAGCACCTCAATGTCTTTCTTGTAGTGAGGGGCCCAAAACTGAAGACAGTGCTCAAGGTGCAGCCTTGCCCGTGCTGGTGATCACTGCCCTAGTCTTGCTGGTCACGCTATTCCTAAGGTAGGCTAGGATGCTGTTGGTGTCATCTGCAAGCTCACTGAGGGTGCACTCTTATCTCCTCATGAAGATCATTGATAAAGATATTCAACAGAAGTGGCTCTGAGCCCTGATGAATACCCCTTGCCATCGGCTGCCATCTGGATTTACCACTGCTCTTCGGGCTCAGGTGTCCAGCCTGTGTTTCACCCAGCAGAGCATATGTCCATCCAAGCCACGAGCAGACAGTTTTTCATGAGGATGCTGTGGGAAACAGTGCCAAAGGCTTTACTGAAGTCCAGGTAGACGACACCGACAGCCTTTCTCTCATCCACTGCGTGGGACATCTTGCCATAGAAGGAGGTCAGGTTCATCAAGCAGGACCTGCCTTTCATAAACCCCTGCTGACTGGGCCTGATCACCTGGTTGTCCTGTATGCGCCGTGTGATGGCACTCAAGACAATCTGCTCCATAACCTTCCCTGGCACCGAGGTCAGGCTGATAGACCTGTAGTTCCCCAGTTCTTCCTTCTTGTCCTTCTTATAGATGGATGGGCATCACCTTTTCAAAATTCCAATCAACTGGGACCTTCCTGCTTAGGCAGGACTGCTGATAAATGATGGAAAGTGACTTGGTGAGCACTTCTGCCAGCTCCCTCATTCAGTGGATCTCATCCATCCCCATAGCCTTGTGTGTGACTAAGTGGTGCATTAGGTCACTGACCGCTTTCTTCTGGATTATAGGGGCTTCATTCAGCTGCCCATCTCTGTCATCCGGGTCAGGGTCTGGGTACTAGGAGAATAATTGACCTCACTGTTAAAGACTGAGGCAAAGAAGGCATTTCAGTACATCAGGCTTTTCTTCATCCTTTGTCTCTATATTTCCCTCCACATCCAATAGAGGATGGAGATTCTCCTTAGCCCTCCTTTTGCTGTTGATGTATTTATAGAAACATTTTTTATTGTCTTTTATGGCAGTAGCCAGATTAAGTTCTAATTAAGCTTTGCCCTTTCTAATTCTCTCCCTGCACAGCTTCACAGAATGGTTGGAGTCTTCCTGAGTTGCCTGCCCCTTCCTCCATAGCCTGTAGATTTTCATTTTCTTCCTGAGTCCCAGCCAAAGGTCTCTGTTTGGCCAGGAGAGTCTTCTTCCCCAGAGCCTCACCTTACAGCACATTGGGACAATTTGCTGCCATGCCTTTAAGATCTCCCTCTGGAGGAATCTCCAGCCTTCCAAGACTTGTTTGCCCTTCAGGACTGTCTCCCAAGGGACTCTGTCAAGTAATCTTAACAGGTCAAAGTCTGCACTCCACAAGTCTAAGGTGTCCTTTCTACTGACCCCCCTCATCATTTCGTGATCACCATGGCCAAGACGGCCTCCAACCTTCACATCACCCACAAGTCCTTCTCTGTTTGTGAACAACAGGTCTACCAGGGAGCCTTGTTTTGTTGGCTCTCGAAACAGCTGTGTTGGGAAATAATCTTCCACACACTCCAGGAACCTCCCACACTGTTTTCTTTCCTCTGTATTGTATTTCCAGCAGACATCTGGTAACTAGAAGTCCCCCAGGAGAAGAAGTGGTACTGACTGTGAGAATTCTCCCATCTGCTTATAGAATATTTTGTCTGCTTCTTGATCCTGACAAGTGGTCTGTTACAGAGTCCCACCATGATATCTGTTCCACCTGCACTGGTGGTGGCTTCAGCAGCTATGCACAGCGCTCTGTTGCACCTTGTTGAAGAGTGAGTGAGAGTCATCCACTGCTTTCCCTCAGACAAACTGGCACAACCAGCAGAGTTTAAATAGGCCAGAGAATTTCAGGCTTTAGAAAATTAAAGGCAGTTGGACTCTGTGATCCCTCTGGGTCCCTTCCAACTCAAGAGATTCTATGATTCTATGAACTAGACCGTGTGCTGCTGGCAGAGGACAGAAGAGGACAACCTATCACCAGTGTCCCAGGGCCAGGTAAAAGTAACTGGTAAGGGGAATTACAACCTATTGATTACAATAGCTAAACCCTATACTATTACTCAATAAAGCCGAAACCTGTTAGAGCCCCTGCTGAAGTCTCACAGAAGAAATTCTGATCCCAGCACCACACCTGGAAATCAGCATAACCCTGGATATGTGAGCAAGTCACTTAGACAGTCAACTACTTTCCACCATTTCAAAGCACTAACTGAAAGTGACAGGAACCACCCCACAGAGTCCAGTTAATTATAAGAAAGAGCAGAACTGAAAAGACGACTGTACGCTTGGGAAAATAAAGGCAGAAGGGTGTGACATATGATGATTTGCAAGGCATTTTATCTTAAACATTGTCATGGAAAGCTTGACTTGGGCTTGGCTGCAAATTTACACCACCATTTTTAGGCTGTGTCAGCACTGTTTCCAGGGACCACATCCAGAAAGCCCTTTATTAAGCCACAAAAGAGGCATGTTAGTTCTTCTTCAGGACATCAGGCACAAATGCTTTCCAGTAAGCAAGGCCTGCCCAGGAATTCTCTAAGGACACGTATCATACGCTGGCTTCTCAAGATTTATCAGAGTGGAAACTGCCAGTAGAACTGCTTAAGAACCTTTAAAACAGGATCCAGCTGAAAATGTGCCCACCTTAGATTCAGACCTTAGAAATCCATATCACAGTTGCATAGATTGAATCACAGACCTGAACTTCTAGTATCATCTACCTTGCAACTCTAGCTTGTTCACCATACATGACAGCTGTCTGGAGGGAAATATAAAGCACCATCCAAACAATGACAGGTTTGAAAGACCACAGATGTAGCTCACCCAAAATTCCCTTCACTGCCCACCATGCCATCTGTCTCATCACAAAGCAGGTACTTCAATCACACTACCAAATGATCTTATCAAGGCAGATAAGGTATGGAAGACAGGTGGTTCATAATCATTTGCTGCTGCATTTACCTTCTAAGGGTTGGGACAACCACAGATAAGTGGGAAGAACTGTGTGGAAAGGGTGTAGTGAGAGGTTGGGAAATATGAGGTCTCATAGAATTGGGGTACTACCACTGCTAAAGGACCTACTAATTGGTATTCGTAGGAAGGAAGGAAAATTAGCATCTGAGGTCAAGGCTGAGCAACAGAGGAGACAAATACGATTTTTGAGAGTCGGAAAGGAAGAACTAGGCAACCAGATGGGAGAAGTACTCAGGAACAGAAGCATTCAGGAGCAGGAGGGGAAAAAGACAATTAACTTCTGTTTTTAAAAATTAATTACAGTCCCAATCACAAAATCCCAGATCCTCTCCAATACTGTGTGAAGCCTACAGACCATATTATCTAACCTGCTTCCATCTAGAAGCACAGTTAAGGTTTTGGCTTTTGACAATACAACCAGTTCTTCACAGCAGCGACAGATCTTCACGCTGTCACTGCCAGGACTGTCAGACCACATATATCTCTCTTCCCTGCAGAATATCAACCTCAACTGCATCAGGTATTAAGGGGATTACTCGTTATTGCTGTTGGCTGAACAAGCCAGACGTCTTTCACACATCGCTCCATGGGGTTTGCTATCTCCAAAGGAAAGCCATGGAGAGATGGTTTTGCTGGTGTTAACAGTTGGACTTGATGATCTTTAAGGCCTTTTCCAATCTAAAGGATTCTATGATTCGTCATGACCATCACTTTCTCTTGCTGGTCATAGCAGCAGCCTCCACTTCTGCATCTGTAGAAGGGTACATCTGGTGTACTTATATCAGTCATGGAATACACCAAGCAAAACATAACCAGGCGTGAGGATCAACCAGATCCAGGAGGGTGCACAGACAATTCTTAGTTTGATTACACTTAACCAAACCATCAACCATAAAGAGCTCAGAGAAAAAGCATATATGTGCACTAGCTGCCACAAAGATTCTTATATTCATTTCATACCTATTTCTGTTTCAATTTCTTCATCGCGTCCAACTATCTCCAAAGTTACAGCCTCTGGTAAATCTAAAATGCAAAGAAGCATTGTTATTGAAGTAATAACTTACATTCTACCACAGTAAAAAATTACTAATTTACTGTATTTCTAAAAATAATCTATATAATTCTGTATAATTTGAAGAACACTGTCTGGCCTCTTGCATTATTGGGTAGTTTAAAACACAGTAGG
Source organism: Megaceryle torquata (assembly GCA_024611175.1). Classification (NCBI taxonomy): domain Eukaryota; kingdom Metazoa; phylum Chordata; class Aves; order Coraciiformes; family Cerylidae; genus Megaceryle; species Megaceryle torquata. Next base: position 5,927 of record JANIJG010018830.1, read on the forward strand.
TTCAGCTGAATTTTTTTCACGTGCCTTTATATACAGTGCACAATTTACAATGGTTGAAAAGACTCTTCCCCAAAACTCTTAGTAAGTTTCTATGACATACTTACAGCAGCTAATTTTGGAAAAAAAAAAACCCACTAAAAAATAAACTGCAGGGAAAACATGCTAAATACATTTTCCAGAATTGGTAGTATGCCCTATAAACTTCTTTTGCTGCTTTTTTTATTTTTGAAATGATTGTGAAATAGTTCAGATTACCAGATTTGACCACCCTTGCATATATTTATCAAATGAGAATTGTTATTTGTTTTATATAGCAGAGAGAGACAAAAAACATGCTTCACAATTTTAGAAAGCTTCCTTACCTTCTTTTACTACCAGCTTAATTGTATTTGTGCTGTGATACAACTTTTCTTCATGATGGATTAAAATTTTACAGGTATATATCCCAGAGTGCTGTACTGTTAAGGATTTAAAATCTAGTTCCCTTTCTGTTTCATTTTCATAGCTCTTACAGTCCTGCATCAGTAAAGACAGAAAATACTGTTCTGTCACAAACATACATTCAAAACTTTAAAGAAGCTTAAAATTATTTTTCAAATAGTAACCACCACTCTTTCACCATTTCAATGACATTTATCTGACCCAAAAGAGACGGGAGCCTAATTTTCAGTTATGATCACTTAAATGCAACATTTGAACATTTAACCCTTTAGAAGTTGAGAGCACTGCAATTCCAACTAAGCATCTGAATCTAGAAATATGGCATCAGGAATTTAAATACACAGCTGTTTTTTTCAAAATGATGGCTTGGGTCTGTAGGTGTCACCTACATGAGGTCAAAAGTTGTCCGGACTTAGGAGGAGCTTTCATTTTAAAGCAAAATGCCTCAACAGCAGGGAAAGTGCCCATCTCAGGGTGACAAGAATTGGACTCACATTTGTTTACTCTCCCTATCCCTCAAAACAAACTCTGTTTTTCTGTTTGGGTTTTTTGAATTCACAGCAGATGCTAAATTATACATCCTGTGAAAACCCAGCAATATTTGATTCTGGTTTGAATAAGCTTAGATCAAGAAGAGAAACGATCACTGCTGGAAATTGTCCAAGGAATGCACATTTCCTGGATGCATATGCTTACCACCAGGCTTTTATACAAAAGGCGTGTGTGACCATCCCTGTTTTATCTCAGCTTAGGGAGTGATCGGAAGGCTTTGAAAGTTTTCACCCAGTTAAGTGTCAAAGGATATTTAGGCACAAGGATGGCTGCTTTAGGCAACTTTTAGGGTTGTGGCTCATTCTGCCAGGCAGAATCCAGATGTCTCTACCTAAGTGGTCAAAATCCCTTCCTGAAACTGATTCAAGATGGAGAGAACAGGGTCTGTTACTCCAACCAGGGCACCTGAGAGGAATAAGGAGCCATGGTCAAGGAGATGTATAGGGACAGGGTGGAAGAAACCTATTCAGGGTGCTTCATCCAGTGGCTGAGCACACCACCTAATAACTACAGGTGCTCACACAACTATCATCTGTGCTCCAGCAAAAGCTGGCAGAGAGAAGAATGATGATTTGCCTAAAATGAGCAGAAGTGGATCTGTTGCACAATTTGTAAGAAGTGTTCAGAAACTCTAAAACTGAAGTTTGCAATTACTTTACAAGCAACATGCCAACTGTAAAGCAATTATCTTGGTGTTTCACTTAGTTTCAGGATAATATCTGTTATCACCAAAGTAGCTAAACTGGCAAACAGAACTTTTACTATTCCAAACTACCAGTTTATTAATCATTTCTGATTACAGGTACATTTTTCTAACAAATCAGAGAGCAGAGAAAAACTTTCTTTCCCATATCTGTCCAAAGGCTTTTTACCAAATAACCTGAGAAATTAAAGCTTTACAAGGTTTGTAGATGCTTCTGAAAATTTGTTTGCAATTATTTTTTCCTTCAGTCAGATGTTTTGTTTCTATAGTAAATGATTTGAGTGACACTGTTTCAGTAATTACCTTGTACCACATTATGCTGTCATTTTCATTGACAGACAAATGACTGCATTTCAGTGAATGACCAGTTCCAGCATTTTTAATTTCTGTAGTTAAATGATTTTTGTTGAAGCAGCTGCTTTTATTTCTTTCAAGTACATTCAAGGTCCACTTTTGAATAGTGAAATTTTGTTTTCCATTGCTATGAAAAAAAAAAATTAAAGCAAATCAGTTTCAGGAGCTTTTTAAAGGAATGTAGTTTAGCTTAGTGAGTTACACAACAAAATACAAATAAATTCTCTAATAGGTAAAAAAAGGATGTCTACAGTGACCTAATCATTTATAGTCCTCTTTATTACTTTTCCACCCCCAAATATGTGTTATCTCCCATAAAAAAAGAGGTTACTTAAACTAAATCACCTATCACAAAACATTTGACAATACATCTCTGAACTATGACAATATATCCTATATCGACCAGAAAAAACATGCAACAATCTGTCACATCAGGTATAGTTACAGCTGAGTATAAAAGAGCTTTAGGATCTTGAATCAGCTAGTGGTTTTGCAGGTTTAATCTTCTATGCATTGCTAAGGTTTAAAGCAGTAACTGAAAAATACATTTGTAAAACAGGTCAAAAATAAGATGGGCAACTCTGCTGTTGTTCACAAAGCAACATTATTCATTGTCTGACACCGTGCGGAGAGTCACAGAACTTCTGGAAATATTTCTAAACTCTAAATTCTCATGAATTACTGAATCACTTACCAAGTCAAGCACGTCTACAAAACAAGGCATTTTGGAAAGGATTCTCCTCTTTGTCTTTCAGTCTGCACTGATCAGAGATCTACAGTAGATGGGCCACCCCAGGTTCACTGGAAGAGCCAGGAACAACCACTTCTAAAGAAGAGTAATCATGTCCCATGCAGTATTGATAAAATATCAGGGCAATATCCTCCAAAAAATGCTGCTTTTGAATATCTAGGAGCTGACCATTGTCTTCCTGATATCTATGTTCTACCCACGCATTCTTCTAAAGAATCAGATTATAGTTGTGACATTCTTTGTCCAATTATACAACTACCAAGGGACAAAAGGCTGGAGGACTTTTGGCTTAAGTTTAGCAATAGTCGGCCTAACTTTGGCAAAGTTAGGGCTTAAGAGAAAAAGTCACATGCAGCTGTAAGCTAATGAGTGAGACTTGACAATTAGCACAAAAAGCTCTCATTATTTACTGAACAAGCAGGGTCTTTCAAAGCAAAAGCAGCAGTCACACAGCACTTCCTTCCAGAGTCAGTCAGATCTTTATGTTTGAATCTCTCTGGCTCCAAGAAAAGAAGAAGGAATAATTCTCAGAAGAACTGAAACTAGTTAAAAATCATTTTGGTGAGAAAGGCTAAGGAGACAAAGCAGTTGAAATGGAGAAGCAAGCCTGAGGAGTGTGTCAGCTTAAACATCATTCCTGACTGACATGCTTTTTACTGTTACAAGATTCGTAAGAACTATTAGGACATCATTTATCTGATGCATTTAGACCAAGTTTGGAGTTGGGTTTTTTAAGCTCCATGAACATTTCTGTATTTTGCTCACCCTCTTCCCATTGTAGCCCCTTTTCAGCCTACACAGGTTCTCCTTGTTCTCCTTACTCACTTGAGATAATTATTACTCATGACTGCAGCTGACTATCTAAATCAAAACATAGTGGCTTGTTTTTTCACTCAGTTAACTATGGTGTCATAAACAGGAACAACCTTATCAAAACTTTTCCATCAGAGATATACTCACATGGGTATTCACAGTGGGTGGAGTCCTTCTCACCCATTCTTCAACATCACATTTACACATTTAAACCAGAGCTACAGTGAGCAGTGGAACCACAGTCAGTAGTAAACCTTTTAGAGTGGCCTAGTTTATATGTTTGGTTTAGAACAAGATAATCTGTGACCCAGAAAGGCCTCTCTCTCTCTCTCTCCCTCACAGTAAAGGTACCTAAGATAAGTTTAGGTATAGACATAAACATTAGTTTCAGTTAATTCCACCAAGTCTATGTGTTTCCCTAAGGACCACACTAGTATCTGAATACTGCTGGAGAGGCAATTATGGATCTAGCCAGAAAATGCATATGACTTTACTATCTATATTCAGCAGATGGAAGAAAAGAATTACTAAATCCCCATGTTCTCCTCAACACTGTCACTCCACAGAGGCTTGTTTCTGTGATGGTATTTGGTGAAATCACTTCACAAATACAAGGATTTCACCCAAACTACATCAAGTTATTCAATCTGATGAGCCAGAATCAGTCAAGATCCCTGGAAGGTGACAAAACCATACCTATGAGCTCTAAGATGGATTTGGCTTATATAATTTCTAGTTGTCTGCCATATAGATGATTTTCAGCCCCCCCCAAAAAAAAAAACCAAACCAAACCAAAACAACAAAAAAGCAGTAAGTTGTATATTTATCCCGTTTTTCACTTGCAGACAATCTTTAGTGATAATTTGTAGGAAATAAAACCATATCTGTTTTAACAGCCTTTCAGCTCCCCCCACCAAGCCCAAGAAGGAAGAACAATGAAAATGAGCTTGACTCAGAAGTGAAAGCCCTTAGAGAATATAAACCAAGTTTACCGGATATATAGCCAACTCATTAGCTATGTCACTGAAGCAAGCCAATGTTATCTCAGTATTTCAATCTACTGAAAGAAACGGTCACTACAGCATTAACTCTAAATGTGTGTGTTCCCACTGCTTTCAGCTGTACATTGAAGAAGTGAGCAGTATTAGGTTCTTAAAACTATATCATGTGTTTGCCATGCATCTCTGTACTTTCATTTTTTTTTCAGGAACCCGTAAGTTCCCCCAGTTTTAAGGTTACCAACACAGAGCAACCAGATGATCTACTTTTTTTTTTTTGTATTCTAGTTTCTTCTTTGATAACCACAGGATATAAGCTATGAAAAAAAAATCCGAGTTCGAAAACCTGCCAAAGATGCCTGACACAGTTTTGCTGCTTACCAGTCCCATTATAAGTGCAGATGAAATACTTGATTTTTCAAGAAATGTTGTTGAAGATGGACACACTCAGGCTTACTGCTGATTCTACTGATTCCTGAATTTATATCCTGAGTCTACTATACTAACAAAGACAAATGAACACAACTCACACATAAGTACACATAACTACCTATGCTATGTCTCAGCTATGTCACTTCTTTAACCAGAAAGCTTCCAATTCTTCTTTAAGTCACAAATAAGCGGATAATAATGGACCATAAATACATCGTTACATCATTTTCACTTCTCACGTCTTACTCATTGTCAGTTGTTACAGAAAAAAAAAGGCCTAAATTTGTTTTCAAAATCTGTTTTGCTTTGTATTGTCCTATTTTTCTCAAAAATCTGGAGTATATTTGTCACTTTGCTCACTAAAACTGCCTAAACAGCACTCTAAAAAGAATTTTCCACATAGCTTACAAATACTTATCTGAAATAGCTGAAAAATAAAAAGATAAATAAAAATATATCTTTAATTCTTTCAAACCCAAAACTTCAACCTATTATAAATGTTCTGAAATTAAATTAATTCCATTCTACAAATGTCATTCTTATTAAATCTGAAACCAATTCAGGAGTCCATAATACCTGACAATATTTCCTTATCAATAAAGACTACTAAAAGTCCTCTGTTTCTGAAGAAAACTGTTCCTGCAAATAATATTCTGCATTTGCTGAAATGTAATTGCTTTAATGTGCTTGCCAATAGTGGGAGCCATCATATAAACTAAGCCCAAGTTCCTATTAAAATCCCATGTAAAATATCCTCTTATGTCTCTTGTTCCAGTGGGGAGACCTGTGAAGAGTTCCCACATGAGAATTGCAAGATTCAGGCATGTGCCTTCGTTCTGATCTTAACAGAAAAAATATTATCTGTATGTGCCTAAAAGAAATAAATTTTGAAGAGAAAGAAAAGAAAATAGTTTAAGAGCAGTCAAAATATATTCTTTTAATTAAGAAGCTTTTTATCCCAAATGAAAATGCTTTTATTCAAAACCAAGCTTTAAAATGTGGTTGCGTAATATAGTCCTAGAAAATAAAACCAAAGAAAAAAGCAGAAAAATAAAAACTTTTCATATGAAATGAATGCTGTGATGTAACCAAAACATTTGTTCTGAGTTTCTTGCTTAAGCAAATCAGCAAATCAAGGCATTTCGCAACGGATTCAGACGTAGTTTTACTTAAGATCTTTTCCTGAAATCTCCTTCTTCTATATGTAAGGCTGTTTCCCACAGTTTTGAAGTTCACATTTTTTTTCATATTCATTTTACAGAGTTCCTGTAATTTACTGTGGATTTACTGTCATTACTCAAAGTCCTTAAAATACTCACAAAGTGCAAGGATCATGAATCAAGGCTGGGGTTATCACAGCTTTCCTCTCTTTTGTCCTTTATTTTAGACTCCTTATGACAACCTCCTTCTACAACAGCCAGGTGATTCCAGTATGCCCTCTGCCTATCCTTCCCCAGGCCAAAATAAGTCAGAGCAGGCATCTCATACCACTGGTTAGGTGCTGGCAGTAGAGTGGGTTGTTAGATTTAGTAACACTTTAGCACCGTATTTTGTGAAGTGACTGTATACACATCGATAAAGCCAGAATATAAAATGCAAATTCAGACTTGATATAAAAAGTACAGGTCCATGACAGTGGACAAGCCTATGTCAGGTATTATTTAATGTTATCCCCTACATGCCAAAACTGAGCAGCTGCCTGCACCTGTGCTACTTCAGACAAATGTCTGTACTCAATAATATACCAGCTTTGCACAACCTGGCACAACAAAACAGCCAAACTACCATACTCGTCACCCTTAAAGACAATCCTCTTGGGTTCAACATACACGAGTAAAAATTTTCACAAGCTTTACCTACTATTTGGATACAAAATATCCTCCAATTAAAAATAAATCGCATAAATCCCCCGAAGATATTCTGCCAGCAGACTTTTCATTTATAATATTTAGCATTTCAGATATCCTGACTCAGGACTTTTAAAAATCCTATCAGTAAGACGACAATCATTATGATGATACACGGTAAAATAAAACATGAAGTGATCAGTTTCCAGGGTAACTTGGAAGTTAACAATTGAAGTCTAGCTTAAAACTGTGTGTAAACTATCAGACTTGTATCTGTGATGTTACTGGAGAAATGTGGAAAGCACTTTTCAGTATCTGCAGCCCCATAACTTTTATGAACCAGTCAGGAGCCCTAAAATTATTACCTGAAGAACAGCACAAATCATTACATGCAAAATAATCTGCGTAAAATTAATTATTTCTTCAATTCTAAATGCTGAAGGACAGTTTTGCTGCAAGTTACTCATAAGAACTCCATGCAGCAAACCTTTGATTTAGTCCTTTAGTCCTTCATGGTGGTCTCGTGAAGATCACCACCAAACAATTGAGGCCCATTCTTATTTCCCCTTTTTGACTCGTGATATTCTACAGCAGTAAGAAATCAAAACCCAATTATTTCGCTTGTTCTTTGAATGGCTCCAAGCATGCAAAGGTTTGTACAGAATCAGAGCTCAGCTACGCTCCTCTTTGTTAACCACTTTACTTATACAGTTAAGCCTCTTGGCAAGCCTCACCATGAGATCCACTCAACACAGTAAGGAAAGAAAAAAATGTCTGGTGAAGAAGACAAGCAAATGTTTCCTTCTACTTGGCGGTGGACAGAAGGGTTGCCTGTCATTCATTTTGCTTAGGTAATTTATCACACACCAGCAGGAATTCTACCTGCCGTATCAAAACATTTACAGAACCTTTAAAAGGCTGTGACTGTCTATAGCTATTTGTAAATAGCGTAGGTCTGCCTGGATGGTTGCTGTGAAATGAGGTGGAAAATGGCACCACAGTTAATTTTATTCCCTGCACCTCCTTTGTACGGCTGCCACTAGCAATGCAAAGCAAGACAACAGAAATTAGCTTCTTCACAGACAAGTGCAAAGGCAAAATGTTCACCCACCAGCTTGTGTACCCACCTGTGAGTGACAGAGTAATTCCCAGAGTCACCGAGTTCTGCTGGCCAAAACTCCAGAAAATTCATTTGGGAAACAATTCTACGTGTTTCCTTTATCAGTTGCTGCTTTCCAGCATTTTCTTTGTACCAGTTTATTGTGTATGGCTCTTCCTGAAAATGTTCTTGCATTGACTCAGGATAACAAAGGAAAAAATATTCCCCTTCGAGCACGTCAATAGAGGTACGAAGGGGACACAGCTTCTCTTCAGAGAACGAGGAAAAAAGATACATTAGGAAGCCAAGTACTTCTTTCAGAAAATGACATTAGCCTGACTTTAAAGTGATTTGCCATGCTGCTGGCCTTTTATAAAGCAACTTTCTTTCCGTAGAGTGGTTTTTAGGTATTTATTTATTCCAGCATTAATTACTAGAAAACTCAGTTTTCCAAGTCTTTATTTTACCTCACCCAAGAAAAACCTGAAGGAAAGGGAGGGTAAAAAAAAAAAAAAGGACATTGCCCTAAGATTCTTTCACATGGGTGCAACAGCATCAGAATGAAATGGTCACAAAGGGCAGAATCTGGCCTCGCACTACAGTAAAGCAGCTGCCACAAGCAGAAGTGGAAAGGAGAAATTCTTCACATATGGTTCGACTTGACAAATACAGCTAGTCCTCAGAACTAATCAACTGCCATAAAAGCAGAAATCCTATGAATTAACATTTGCCTTTCCTTATCTTCTTAATTAAAACTAAATCATTGTGTGCCTAGATTTCTTAAAAGCTTCAGAAATCTTTGGGAAAGTTGCTTTGGAATGAGATTATGTGTGTAACCTTTAGTCTCAAAGTCTACTTTTCCAGTCAAATTTCCCAAAAGTACAAAAGTAAAGTGGTTAAAAATACAGAAAAACGACCATGGTCTAGCATTAACAGTCAAGAATAAAACAAGCCTTCGGTCTCTATTTCTCCTGAGATGCTCAGAGATTGTTGTTGTTTAGCAACTATTGCAACCACACTTCTGAATGGCACAAAAAGAAGCAGACTCATTCTCTTCCTTGCTGTGGCTTTTCATACATTCATGCTCCCATACAACATCATCAGAGGTGTCTCCGGGAAGCATCAATGCTCATTTAATTTCATAATTTTGGGTATTTTGGACCGAATTTCCCAAAGCTGGAGCTGGGCTGAAATTGCCAAAATCTTTAAGATTTTCTTTATAGCTGCAAATCACAAATCTTGTCCCACTCTAAGCAACTGTGGGGAAGATGCCACATAGTCAGCAAATATTTTGAAAGTTCTACTACTGAAATGAAGATTTATACTTACCAGTGGCAGATTCAAAGATAAACATTAAAAAAAAAATCATCAGAGTCATCTTCCTGAGTTCCTTCTCACTTCTCCAGAAAAACAAAACTGATGTTCGGGAAGCCTAAGAAAAACAGACTCACTTTTCATCACAGCTGCAGTGAAATAAACTCCTCTGAGCATTTGAGTAGTGCAACTATTGCCTGTTACCAAAGAGGGCTTTCCAAATGGAAATTTAACACATTTTTTTTTCTCATAACAGCTCCTTTCCTGCATCAGGTAAGGTATCTAGATTTTTCTTGGCAAGTTTATTTTAAATTCAGGAAGCACTGTGGGTTTTTCTTGTTCACTAGATGTATTTCACATATCTGATTAAACCGAGAACCTCATAGAACCACTAAAATTTAGATTCCAAGCCAGTGGACACCTACCACAGGATAGGATAGTGGGTTTTTCCTCCACAAAGAGTATAAACTTTGCAAGACTGGATCTTGTAGAAGCAGATCGTAGAAACTTCTCTTGTCCTCAGTGAGAAGAGCAGTGTGTTGATATATTGGACATCTTGATGGTTAATTTTGAGCCTGTTGGAAAAACAATTAGAAGTACAATTTAGAAGTACAATTTAGAAGTACAATTTAGAACTACAACTACAATTAGAATTAAAATTGATGATTTTGTCTATGGAACCAATAAGCACCAGCTGAGAGTGCTAATGTTTCCGCCAAAGGGAAGGAGATGAAGGAGCTCATATTCAGTCACTTCATACATAGTCAGCCGTGCTTTCAAGGGCAAATGGAAAACATCACTATGTTTATACCAGTCTGGAGTGTCTTCTCTGAGATTCCCCAGAACAGAGGTTAACTGGCAACAAAAGGCAGAGCCAGTCCTAAGACTGTGCTTCACTTTTGCTTACCAAACAGACAGATTAGGTGCATAATAAGCTCGGTTCAACCTCTGCAGTCAAGACATACAAGCTTGCTTAGTCACAGACTAGCAGACAGACAGAGATGCACACACAGGAGCCATATTTCACAGAGGAAATTTAAAAAAAAGGAATCTCATTAACATTCCATTTCTTTGGTTTTCTTACCTAAACCTCTTGCAATTTGAGAAAGCTCATACTTACTGCTTTAAGACTGTCCCCTGAGATTTAAAGTCAGAAACTACGTGTGATCTAAAGCATCTTGAGGCAGGAGGCTACTGCATTTCCAGTAGTATTCCAGTAGTATTCCAGAATGACATCAAGCCATGTAGCTGCTCTCCCTCTCTTGTTGTTCTCCCTAGTCCTTTACGTGCATGCCATCTCCCCATAAATCACTGTAGGGAGATAAAAGAAGTGTTTCACATCCTCTTTTTCAGATTGACTGGCAGACAGATCCACATTTAGAAAGCAGCTAAAAGAAGTGGGATGCTGAGTACTGCAACAAGCAACTTTAAAGGATCATACAGTAAACTGGTCAGACTTGGTTTCAGTTCCCTTCCACACATGGAGATTGAAACTGCTACACTTTATAAGGACAGAAGGGCCTCTCTCTTTATTTTCATTTCTTGAATGGAATTTTTGTTTTTCACCCTATCACATCCAGGGGAAATACAGCTGTTACAGACCATGAAACTGTGTTCCATTACATAAAGATAAAATCATTGAATGCCAGATTTTTAATTCTAAATCCCATTCTTGGTACTTCACACCAGCACCCAGTGGAAGTTTTGTTGAACACAGAGCAGAGCCCTTCATTCTTTTAGCAGGGATTAAGGAACACAGTATAATGCAAGTTACTAAGTAATAAACAGGCCTGATATTAGTGGTTACTATTAGCAAGCAAAACACAGGTCCTTAATCTTACTTTCACATTGCTGTTGAACCTGATCAGCCTCTCTGAAATTGCTCTACTCTGGGCTAACAGTATTTACATTTCAGCCATGTGGTTTGCACTAGTCTTGTTATGAGAAAAAGAGGGGTAAAAAGAGAAATGCTTTTGGTGAAAGTCAGCTAAATAAAGACATTCTTAAGGGAGAGAGTAAGATTTTTCATTTACAGAAAGAAATGGAGAATTATTTTAAAGGCAGATTCTCTGTCTAATAAAAGAGTACAGAAATACCCAATGGGCAAAATGATAAGACAGGAGTGGGGAGTGACCATATCAACAAAAAATGTATAAAAAACTCACAGTTGTCTGTAAGGCCCAAAGCAACAATTGCTTTAAGCAGGTTTTTCAAATGTCATTGTGCTTAAAGACACTGATGGAACTGTCATCATAAAAAAAAATGGTATTCAAAAATCATTGTGCCATTGCGAAGCCAGCAAAATCTTTAAACAAACTGAAGCTTTAAATTCTGTAAAGTGCATTACTGATACCTCATGAAGTAGACTCTTGTCTGTATTTAAGCATTGTTATAATTTTTCCTCTTTTTCCTAGAATCACCAGAAGATTTTGGAATGCAAGGGGGCTGATACATTGCAGTGATCCTCAATTTTGTTCAAGCAACTTGTTTTGATCAAGACTTTTGGAAACTGGAATTTGGTCCCAAAGGCTTGCGACTTCCCTTTTTTAAAAGCAACAGGTTCTTCTGAATGTCAGGTTTGAAAAAAACATTTGGGGGGGGTCAAGGGAGGAAAGCACTGATCTTACATTTTTAAGAATGGCTTCTTGTGGAATTAAAGTATTTTTCAAATATTATCACGCAGTCCCACAATTTGTGCAGGATTCATGAAGAAAACAAAAGGATCTAGCAAACAGTTGCCTTAACCGTGCTAGGTCCAAGCACCATTCCACCAGGATTACAATCTATTGGTAAAAGTGAAAATCCAAGCAACATAAGTGAAGTTGTTTACTTACTATGCAAGTCTTGCCAGGTGCAAAGCAGACACGGAGGGAGTCTTCTAAACTCGAGTTACAACTTGTACTTACAGCTCTTCTGAATGTCATTCATCACTGAAACAGAGAGTAATCTCTCTCAATAAATGAGTCAATACATAGATCAGTTTGAAACATCTCCTGAAAAGTGAAGAGTGGAATTTCTCACTTTGTAAACTCGTGACTGCAGGGAGGAGAACAGAAAGGGTAGATGTGATAAATTAATTTTTACTAGCATTAATTGAAAGGTAATAGAAAATTACAAGCATTATCTTCTCCAAATGAGGCATTTGAGGGCTGATGCACAAATGTTTTGGGCGTAATTTTTTGCTGCTACCATCTAAAATAGCATTTAAGGAGACCATTTTGCCTCGAAGCTCTGAGGGAACGGGCAGGGGTCAGTGCCCGGAAGGTGACTTTGTAGTGCCGGTGAGGGGCTGTACAGTGAAATAAGCCCTTTTCAGAGCTAAATTATTTATGACTTCTCTGTAATAAGGAAAAAGAAAAAAAAAAAAGTATATAATGGGTCTGGGAAAGAGATGGAGAATGGTGCCCGAGCCAGGGGAAACACGGGAGGGCGGCTCAGCTCTACAGGCAGGGGAAGAGTGGCAAGGAGGCAGGGCTGGGGAGGGCTGGGGAGGGCGACGGGCAGGGCTGTGGACAGCCAGGGTTGGAGGGGTTAGACGGGGTCTCTCGGAGACGGAGCCGCAGCCCCCGGCGCCGAGCACAGCTCCGGGCAGCGACTGCCGCCTCCCCGAGACCGCTACGCGAGCGGGGCCGAAGGGATGGAGCTGGCGGGCAAAGCGAGGGCCACCCCCCCCTCCCGCCCTCCGGCACCGACACCGCCGTAGGGATGCCCTGATCGGGGGCAGGCGTTCGGATCCTCCGAGGGAGGGAAGACGGAACTGCCGGCGCCCGGCCCTCGCCTCCCCCAGCCCGCCTGCCCTTGCCCTTCCGCCTCCCCCGACCCTACCTGGGCGCTCTGCGGGAATTGTGCGGGAGTTTTGCGGGAGCTGTGCAGAAGTTTTGCGGGAGCTTTGCGGGAGCAGTGTGGGAGCTGTGCGGAAGCTTTGCGGGAGCTGTGCGGGAGCTGTGCGGAAGCTTTGAGGAAGCTGTGCGGGAGCTTTGAGGGAGCTGTGCGGGAGCTGTGCGGGAGCTTTGCGGGAGCTGTGCGGGGGCTGTGCGGAAGCTCTGCTCTACTCTGCTGCGCTGCCCCTTCCTGCGCTGCCCCTGCCTGATAGGCAGGCAGGCTGCAGTACAGTACCAGGCTTACCAAAGGTTGCTGGGTTGGCACCCGGTCGTGGGTGAAAGCCAGAGGTGCCCCCTCCTCCCCGCGAGCAAAGGGAGTGAAGCTCAACTGCTTTAGAGACGAGGGTCTTCCCTCTCACAACCTGCCGGGGGAAAAAAGGCCTAAGGAGATGATGTCTTTGGTTTTCTGTAGCCAAAATGCCTCTTCCTCTGCTTTTCTGCTGAATGCCCATTGCAGGACTCTATTCCAAGAAGTGTGATGGAGGTAGGGTGTAGATTTAGGATTGCTTATGTTAAGCTAAATATAGCAACTTTTATCTCTGCTACAGCTTCCTCCTCACCTTGCTGGATGTTTTGAGTATGAGGATATGCAAAGTGATAAACTGTGTCCTGAAAGGCTGATACTCTTAAAGGTCCTGAAAAGAAAATAATAAAATAAAATAAACCAAACCAAACAAACAAACAAAAACAAGCCCACCCAAACCAACAGAAAGAACCCCCCTCAAAAGCGTTACAAAATATGGTCTGCAGGAAGAGGGATAAGGTGAGAAATGTGATCCTATGATACTTAGATCAGAAATGTCCCGATTTCAGTGCTGTTTTTTCTGTGATAGCATCCCCTTTGGGGGGAGAAGTAATGCAAGCTTTCAAGACTGGTGAGGCCTCAGCTCGAGCACTGGGTTCAGTTTTGGGCGCTGCAGCATAAAAAAGACCTTGAGGTGCTGGAGTGAGTTCAGAGAAGGGCAATGAAGCTGGTGAAGGGTCTGGAGAACATGTCTGATGAGGAGTGGCTGAGGGAGCTGGGGTTGGTTAGTCTGGAGAAGAGGAAGCTGAGTGGGGACCTTACTGCTCTCTACAGCTCCCTGAAAGGAGGGTGTAGTGAGGTGGGGCTTGGTCTCTTCTCCTAGGTGATTAGTGATAGGATGAGATGAAATGGGCTTGAGTTGTGCCAGGAGAGGTTTAGGTTGGATAGCAGGATTTTTTTTTTTCCTGAGAGAGTGGTGTGGCCTTGGAACAGGCTGCCCAGGGAGGGGCTGGAGTCACCATCCCTGGAGGTGTTCAAAACACATTTAGATGTAGCACTTCAGGACACGGTTTAGTGTTCCTGATAATATTTAGTAGATGGTTGGAGGTCGTTTCCAATATTCATGATTCTATAAGACATGAAACACTTTGTACCTCCATTACTGCAAAGCAGGAGTATGCAATCACTTCTAAATACGCCCTCATGCCAGCAGCTGAGCCTGCTTTTTTAGCAAAATGTTGTTATATTGGAACTGTAGTTCCATTAGGGATTTCTGACAGCCGTGTTGCCTAATTAAGTACCGTTCCTGAGTAAACGAACCCTTGCCACTGTTCATTTCACACTAATGGTTTATTCGATACGTACTGTGCAGTGATTTGCTGTACTTCAAAATGTGCATCTATTTTGACAGCAGCAGGAAAAAATTCAAACCCTCAGGATTTTTCCTTATCACAGACTGAAAAACAAAAGATGGATATAAAAGCAATCAGACCATTAGCTAATGTAAATCAGCACATCTTCAGGAAAGCCAGCTAGGACTCTGGCCGAGTGTAACTACTTTAAAAAAGTACACAAAATAACTTTGCTGTAGGTTCTGGGTTTATGATTCAATGCCTGATTTTAAAACTTAAAAGAAAGCACATACCATAAAGAGGATCATGACTTTACATGACAGTCTAAAAACAATTTAGCAATCCCTAAGTAAAAGGGCAAAGTAAAATGTTACCAGCTTTTTACTTTGATAGGCTAAGTGTTGATAGTGACAGTTAGGAAACTTTTTTTTTCATTATTATTATTATTATTAACTCTTTTACAACAATATTTTCCGTGACATGTTCTCACTTTCGTTTCCTTTCATATCCTTTTGAAATACGCTCAAGTTTCTGAACTTTCATCTGTGTTACAGAAAGTGCTCTGTTCAATTAGTCCTTTCAACACATATCATAGCCAGCTCTGAGACACGTGGACGTACATGAAAGCAGAATAAAATTTACACTTTTTGGTCCTCAGACTAATACCACTTGAATGGAGAAGTACAGCCTTGTAATAGAGAAGAAACTCAACTGAAAATACCTACAGCTCAAACTTTCACCATGAAAACGAGATTTTGCACTAATACCAAAACCAGATTTTTGTATGAAGCTGTGACCACTTGATCCATCAGCTAGAGAAGACCAGTTACTTCTCAGAGTTTTTCGTGCCTTCCTTTCCATCCAACCTACAATACACAGAGGTGCTAACTGAAAACCTGACCTGCAAAAGTATTTCCATCATAGCAACTCTCATAACCACGCTCTAAGTGTGTTTGTTTCTACCTGGTTATAGTCCTTTTTAATCTACTTCTGTCATCTCTGTATACCAATTATATTCATTCTTATCAGAGGTTAAATTAGACTCCATGGTTTAGCAGCATTATCTGCCCCTGAGGTGAAAGAGCAGACTAATAACATGTCTGTAACATCATAACATCATGGGATAATTCAGGCTGGAAGAGACCTCTAGAGGTCATTATGTCCAGCCCCTCCTCAGGGCATATACAGCTCAGATCCCAACACCACCGAAGCTGGAGATCCCACAGCTTCTCGGGCACATTTTCCAGCATTTGGCCATGCATATGGTGACATTTTTTTCCTAATATATCATTCCATTTCCCATGTTCTAATTTGCACCAGTCGCTCTTTTGTCCCATCGCTGCGCTCCTTTGGGAAGATCCTGGCTTCATCCATTCTGTCTCTCTTTCCATTAGATTCTTGCAGGCATAAACAGGACCTCTTGTCCTCTCCCTCTATGTCCTGCACTCTCAGTGGTCTTTCCCTGGACTCACTCCAGTGTCTCAGTGCCTCCTCCATAATGGGGAGCCCAAAATTGACACAGAGCTCCAGATGTAATATCAGAAATACTGAGTAGAGGGGAATAATCACTTTCCTCAGCTACACTCTCAGGTCCAGAGGGCAGTTGGCCACCTTTGTCACAAGGGCACACTGTTTACTCATGGTCACCGTAGTGTCAGCCAGGTCTTCCAGTCTCTTTCTGACAAGCTGCTTTGTGTTGGGCTGACACCCAGCCTGTGTTGTTGAATGAGTTTATTCCATCCCAGATGCAGCACTTTGCATGTGCCTTGGGTTGAACTTTGTGAGTTTCCCATCACTCCATTTCTTTCTGTTGCTGTCCAAAACAGCAGTCCTATGCTGCAGTGTGCCAACTATCCCTCCCCAGTTTGCTTTTCTGTCTGAAAATCTGTTGATTGTGCAGCCTGTCCCATGGCCAAGGTCATTAATAAGGATGCTAAACAGTAGTGGTACCACAGTCAGTCCCTGGGTGATGCCACCAGAAATTTGCTGTGAGCTGTTTGTATGCTGAGCACAACGTGCTGATCCCACATGGATTCAGTCCTGCTGTTTCTCTACTCACCTTTGGCTGCTTACCCGTATCACACCAACAGAGACTGTGTTTCTGTTGCAGAGGGACCTGGACAGGTTGGATCAATGGGCCGAGGTCAGTTGTATGAGGTTTAGCAAGGCCAAGTGCCAGGTCCTGCACTTGGGACACAACAACCCCCACAACGCTCCAGGCCTGGGGAGGAGTGGCTGGAAAGTGCCCGGCAGAGAAGGACCTGGGGGTGCTGGTGGACACACGGCTGAGCATGAGCCAGCAGCGTGCCCAGCTGACCAAGAAGGACAAGGACATCCTGGCCTGGATCAAAACCAGCCTGTCCAGCAGGAGTAGGGCAGTGATCGCTCCCCGTGGCGCTGGTGAGGCCACAGCTTGAGTACTGTGTTCAGTTTGGGGCACCATCATAGTTGTACAGGTACAATTTTTCAGTAGAATATACTACCAGTTTTCCAGATTACCTTCCAAACATCCCCTTGTCCAATGTTGTAAGAAACTGATGTTGCATACACTACAAATAAAAGCTTGCTACAAAAACTTCTAGAAACATCCTTCTAGTGGACAGTCTCTTGGGCTTCACAGACATCTACAGGTAAAACTACCTGCATGTGGCAGGAGCAATAGCTAGGCTGGCTTTTGAGGACTGTGGTTTAGGTGAAGAAGCCAGCAGGGGTCATGGTTCATTAAGCTGCAGAAACATCAGGTCTCAACATCGCACACCTCGAGGGCAAGCCATAAAATATGTTCACACAAAGGGCTGGTGTATGTTATGTACATATGAGGGAAGATCAGCACATGGTAGGTGCTGCCAGCAGTTAACCCTACTCCATATTAGCAGGAGCTGGTTCTCATAACTTGGAAGTCAGTAGGAGCTTCACCACTGACATTTGTGTCAATTAAGTCAACGCTTATTCCTGTCTCTGTCTTTTCTTCATTGCCACCAATGCATGTTATACTTTCCAGATAGGAATCGTCCAGAGATAAGATCTTACAACCATGGACGTAGAGCTCTGTACGACTGCAGTTATATGAAGAAGACACTTTGCGTTTCCCTTCAAAATATGTTATTACAAAAAAGTCAGCGCCGGCTTCTCAATGCCAAATCCTGAGCTGCTGTTTACAAGGAATGCTCTTTTGGGCGTCAGGAGAGGACAGCAGCATGTGCACACCCTGAAAATATCAGTGTTTTCTTCTGATGCTATCAGACCGAGTCCTGGATGGTCCACTAGATGGCATGATGACTCTGCTCTAGGAACAGGCGAGAGCAAATCTCGTCTCCGGACTCCTTTGAGGTACCAAAACCAGGGAAGTACAGGACAGACATTAAATGGCATTAAATCTCTATGTGGATGTTCTAATTCTTCAATAAAATTACTTCTGTGTGGTTTAATCTTTAAACATCCAGACTGATTCTTCCATGAGTGTTATATAGTGAGATTTTTGCACAGGGCAGTGTGTTCTGTTATTCTACTAAGGCAGATTGCCTACAGTAAAAATTGCCAATTTTATTAAAAATCATGGGGGTTTTTTAATTTATATTTTTTGAAAGTCACAGATCACAGAATCGCAGGATGTTTGAGGCTCGGTGGCATCTCTGGAGGTTAAATGGTCCAACCCCTCTGCTTTAGCAGGGCCACATAGAGTGATTTGCCCAGAACTGTGCCCAGGCAGCCTTTGGCTGTCTCCAAGAATGCAGACTCCACAACTTCCCTAGGCAACCTGTGCCAGTGCTGGGTCAACCTCACCGTAAAAAAAAAAAAGTGTTTCCTGATGTTGAGAGGCCACCTCCTGTGTCTCGGTTTTGTGCCTGTTGCCTCTGGCACTGTCACTGGGCACCACTGAGAAGAGCTCAGCTCCATCCTCTTTATACCCTCCCTTCACATGGGAGCCTTCTCTTCTCCAGTCTGAAGAGTCCCATCTGTCTTAGCTTTTCTTCATAGGACAGGTGCTGCTGTCCCTTCTCCAACATCATGGCCCTCTCTTGGACACTCTCCAGTACATCCATGTCTCTTGTCTGCTGAGGAGCCCAGAATTGGACACTGGGCTCCAGGTGTGTGTGGTCTTAGTGGTGCTGATGTTGTAATGATGTTGTGAAAATATTCCACAGTTCTTTTTGTGCTTTCTCTTCTTTCTACAGATGTCATCACATCTGTAGAAAAAATTAATTTTAACGCATATCTCCAATTTCTTTACTAACCACCAGAGAATACAAAAAGAAGAGACAACTGTGGCTTTTTTTTTTTTTTTCATTATTACAGTCACACGCTCACTCCCTGCTTCTGTAAAAATTCTTTGCCACTCTCAGAATTTGCCCCTTTCTTTTTGGTCGAGGTTCACTGCTGGTAAACCACAATAAGACTTGTCAGGTTTTGCTTTATATTGTTTTCCTCTGATTTTCTTGGTTGACCATGAGGCTTGCTACAAAAGGAGTGTCAGCACAAGACCCATTTAGTGAGTTTGGTTTTCACCATCGTAGTTACATCCTCATCTAACAGAAGTCAATGAGACATCAGTATGTTTCAGAGTAATTTGGCTCCCTGATAACACCATGCCCTTCCTTATTGTACCTTCCCATCTTATCCCCTTCCAGCTTCAAAATGCATCCTAGACTTTTTGTTTCAAAGTTACTCAGTTATCATCCTTTCTTCCCCATTAAGTACCCATGACTCAAACTCTGTTAAAAACTGATCTTGTAATAATCTTGGAAGTGAACACTCTTAACTTGCTCAGAAGCCACTGTGAAAAATCTTCACGGTGTAAAGCAACAGGCTTTCCTGCCTCCACATGTGTCTTAGTCATAGTATTGTCTCTGCAGGAAGAAATGGCACTGTAGGAATAAACCAAGTCTCTTACATTGGCATGAATCCATTTTGTGACACTTCCACAGAGACTGGGAGGTGTAACTAGACAGATGTTTAGGAACAGAACCCCACACTGTACACGGTCTAATGAAGCAGTAATAAAATGCAACATGAGATGTTTTATAGCTGCAGTGAAGTGAGCAACAAGTGCATGAACACTTGAAAATGTAACTCATTGGTGAAAAGCTGTATAGTTTCACATAGATCTTTTATTTTAATGCCGGGGGAAAAAAAATCTATACATACATGACATACAGAATTTTCTTACGCCAAATACCCATCCATAAGTCTGAAGAGTGGCATTCAGCAAAAACTTACAGCAGAAGGAAAGGATGTGCCTGTTCTGTAAGCCTAGGCACATTAGGTGTTCTGCATCTAATTTTCACTCTTTAAATCCATTTTGTAGCAAACCTGAACTCAAAACCAAGCCTTCTTTGACAGTAAGAAAATTCCTGGTTTTAAAAAGCTAAAAGGATTAGAGTTTGCAAGAATATCTTTACTAGAACACATTTTGTCCATACTACCCTGAACTAGGAGGGGATTTGGCTCTGACCTTTGCATCTCAGGGTGTTCCCTCTCAGAAGAAAGTATAAATAGGCAGAAGGTCAAAGCAGAGGAGAACCAGAAGAGGAGACTGCCTGTCATAAAAATGAAGTCTCTTTTTTCAGTAGCTTGAAGGAATGTACAAAAACCACCATAAATTTTAATATGTTAGTTCTGTCTGGAGATAATAACAACAGTAACAGCATGGTCTGTTGCACCTGAAGGATTTAAAGTTTCCCCTTTATGTGACATTCATTTTAATATAGATATAAAAGATACTAGAAACACATATAAAAATATATCAGTGTATTTATTTCCCTTAACACTGCATTTTTTAAAATGCTGCGTTCACATCAGTCTCAAAAGAGCCTTTACCAAAGAACCATACTAAGGAAAAATAAAATTTCATTAACTAAGTCTTACTACTGAATCAAAAAGGAGTAAGTGGTGGAAAACAATAAACAAAAGCATAAGGTTATACTTTCTAATTGCACGATCCACCTTATACTTTCTAGTCAAATAATGCAGAAGGCGTTTATGTTTACCTGACAGCACTAGAAAGGTAAAGCAAACCTGCAGGGCATTCAGCTGTTCAGAATCAGAACTTTCAGTTATATGTACACTTATATATAGAAAAAGCATAGGTACAGTTTGGTTTCTGCACACAGCCTAGAATGGCTTATTTACACAACTCCCCTAACTATACCAAATCCCCTCAGTTTGCCAGACATTTACCAGTTTATCTTATCAGTACTCAACTGAAGGACTGAAAAAAAGTTGAAAAATACAACCAGACTTCCAGAGTGCAAAACTGTGTACCTCCTAAACTGAAAAAAAACCCAGAGATGCAGGGACGTGGTCCATCCTGATAGTGTGACAGAGTTTTCATAGACCATTCACCCAGCATTAGCTGGGTACGAGGACCTGAGTCTCAATGGCATATGGTACCTCACCTGTTTCCAGAACTTAGAATTGGGTGACTGCGGGTGCACAGTGTGCTGCTCTTTCCATCTGATGGTACCTTGCTGCTTAATAATAAACCTAAGAGATTCCTGAAGCTTCTCATAAGTCCCAATTGCCTCCATTTCCAGTAGGATCACTTTTATATCATTTTGAATGAGGGCATTATATAAAGCAATGTGTTGATCATAAGCATACTCTTTAATCAGCTGGTGTGTTAGAAGGATGATCAGTCGTCTGCTCTTCTTCATCCTCTTCTCAATTGCACTGGCTGTATCTAGGAATGTGCAAGAAAAAGATGAGACCCTGACTTTTTTTTTATAAAGTCTTTTGTGTTTAGGCACTTCATTTTCATTGCTCTTTAACCAGAAATAACTTCTGTTTCATTTCAGTCTGCGACAGTTTATTCATTAGAAAAAACAGCTTAAAAAAAAGAAACAAACACACACACGTGCACACAAAATAAAAACAAAACCAAAACTAAACAAATAAAGTATTCCTTTCAAATGTTTTCTTTGGTTGAATCATTCATATTTTCACTGCTTTTAAGAATTGTTAGGAATTTCTAATTCAACAACCTAGGGTCAATTTTGGTAGATAGGAACAGCATCAAATTTGGTCTTCATCGGTAGTACCCATGTAAAGAATCTCACCCTAACAAGTTTAGTGCTTTACAGGCTGATCCTACAATACTTACCCATGAAAAAAAGACTTCTGGGTGCTATTGCTTCTAAGAAGCTTATTTAGCAAGAGAGTATTAATTCTCCTAAGCTATACCATGGTAATTTATAGGCTAACCTGTGCATTGGGTTGACATCTGCCACCCTGCAGGGGTGGATACAGACTTGTAAACATAACTAAAGGTGTTTTTCTTTCTCACTGTTGTGATAGGGAGAGCTGATCAACTGCAACTGGGACTGTGATGTTGGAGGTGTCGAACCTAGGAAAGTCAAGAGCTAGAGTGCTAGGGGAGAAGCTTCTGGGCCAGCTTGGAAAGCTCCACATCAAGCTTCCAGGAGCTGCTCTTTTCTCGATGACCTGCTGTGACGTCTGTGGGAGGAAGATTGCAGATGAATGCCTATCCAGTGAAATGCTCCTCCAAGTTAGAAGATATTCCTGTGGTCTGTAGAAAGCTGGAATTGTTTTGGTGGACGTGTGTGACACTGGGCCAAAAGACAAGAGGTGGGAGCAGAGCTAAGGAAATTATATGTAGCAATTGTTTAATAAAGTCACCGATTTGCAGATGTCATCGGCCAGATGCGTAGGCATCCTCTTTCCCTTTGCTGCGGGGCTGCCAGCCCTTTGAAATGGTCTTTTCAGTCTTAGAGAGGCTGAAATTTTTCAGCCCCTGGGTCATGAGGAGAACCAATGATTCCTCTGCCTTATTTCTTGGCTCTGAGAGTATTCTGTAAAAGCAATTTGCCTTTCTCTGATGTTCACCAACGCAAACTCCTTCTTCTTTCTCACTAAATTTTCCTCTCCTTAGGAGAATAGATCCTTTGGAAGGTGAGAAAAATTAAGGTAAGCAGCTACTGTCATATGTTTAGATCCCATAAAGAATAACACTTCAAAAAAAAAAAAAAAAAAAGAAGTCTTTCTGAGTTTTGAGGTGCAGCCTGTTGTGCTCAGGACTGAAAGACCATTCCCTTCTCCATTTGGATTTCTGATGCTCAGCTTGTGGCAAGAGGAAAAATGGGGCTGCATGCTGCAAATACTTTAACCAGGGGATTCCTTGCGAACTATTTTGTGAATGTTAGAAGTTTACAGGAGTTCAGAAAGTGACAGAAAATACTGTGAAAGAAAATTCCATTAGCAACTATTACACACACAGATTCAAGCATCTGCAGTCCACATACTGCTGGAAGAATACATTAATGGAAGTATAATATAAGCTTGCCCTGTTCTTGAAGTCTTTTCCAGTCCTGCACCCATGGCCACTGCTGAAGGTAGGACCCAGCTACAGAGGACATTGCTCCCCAGTGAGGCATGATCCTTCCTCTGTTATTTGCTCATGTTTCTGTGTATTACAGGTACAGCAGTTGCAGCAGTGCTTGCTTAGATTCTGCAGCAAGGAACGCAGTTGGCAGAATAGTAAAACCATGAGAAGAATTGAGCAGAAGGTGATGATGGTGGAAACTCTTGGTTTCCTGGGTAATTCTTGAATTTACATCTCTTCCAGCAACTGTTAAGTTGTAGAAAATGCCATTAATCAGTAATACCAAGAAAGAAAAAGAATCCTGTTTTAGGGAAGCATATATGAATCCAACAGCTATTCACTGCTGTTTATTATTGGAATCATTGTGCTAAGCTTTGCTTTTTTTCTGGAAGAACGGAAGTTTCAAGTAAAAAAGCTTTGCTCTGTAACTAAGAGTGATAACATGTCTTGAATTTTTTTTTTTTTTTTTTTTTTTTTTTCCTGGAAATACATGAAGTATTACAGTGAAAAATATGATTCATCAAATCCATGGTACATGTTCATGAAGGATTACAATCAAAGTGGCACTTCCTGTTTTACTCTGTTTAGCTTATTTTAATTGCAAAATTTGGGGGTTGGAAACCTGGTAATTAACAAGGCAAGTAACCAAGATCAGAATATAAATAATATTGAGGAGCATAGGGGGAAAGTCCATCTGTCTGGAAGCAGAGAACTTTTAAGTGCTTCCAATAGCAGGCAAATTTGGAATAGCTTTTCTATCCAAGTAAAAGCATTTTGAGGCATGAAAGTGAACAAGGAAGAGAAAAGCAGAAGGCTGAAAAAGTAGTCAAGAAGAGGAAAAGGACAATGGTCAACACTTGGTATATGTTTAGAGTTTTGATTAAATCAAAGAGAACAAGTCAAACAGAAGTTACTCGTTGTCCAAGGCTGCCTTGGTGAGTCTTCTGTCAGTCACTGCTGGGTTACAGGCCTTAATGCAGTGAAAATGTCTTTGTTTTCTATCAACTTATTCAAGCCCTTTTTAGTCCCACAGTCTTCAGTTGCATGCCACGCTCAGTTTTTTCAGGATTGCATCCATAACCGCAGACAGGTTGAGAGTAGCGTCCCGTAACAAGCTATTGCACTGTCCCTTATCACCTGAAGAGGTGACATAAGTTTTTGTCACTGATAGTTTTGTGAGCTACTGTTAATTCCTTATTCTGGATCTGGAAATGGTTTGGCTCAGCAAATTATGAGCTTTTTTTCACATTCTTGTTGCAGTGCCTTTTCCTCAAGGCCAGGCAGTGCTTTTGCTACTGTCCAGAAGAGAAGGACATCAAAGATCTCAGCCCAGCTTTGGGCAGATAAATAACAACTAGCCTAGGGCAGATGATTTCAGAAAATTGTAACGGAATGTCTCTTCCAAGCGTGTTTGCTGAGGGCATGAGCTGCATTCGCTTACAAAAATGCCAACTCCACTGAGCTTAAGGAGCAGTATGTTTCCCAACAGAGACACAATGCCACTAAGCGCACTGCTGATCATCATGTCCCACTTATTTTACTGTCTACCACTTCCGCACTTGCTGGGTGGCGGTTGAAGAGTAGCTCAGAGTAGAGTGACACCTACTCATAGCAGACTCTTAGATTTTAATTAGCCATCTCTGGCTTCACGCCTGCTTACTGATAGGGAAGGAAGATCTGATCTACACGATAACCAGAGCACAAGATGAACAAGTCAGCTCTGGAAGAAAATAGATAGCATCTAGATGACAGCAGTCATAAGAGACAGGGTAGAGGTGTCCATATGGAAATTAGCACAGATTAAATAACATGATTCCATTCTGGAAGACAAGGAAATGGGAGTAAAGGATACCAGCTCTCCTGAAAGCACTGGGAATTGTGTGAAATTAGGTCATGTAAGTGAAGCTGAGCTTTCTGTGACTCCCAGCGTCCTCATAACAGGTTGAAACCCCCTGAGTGATAACATCAAGGTTAATTCCACATAAACAATTTAGCTTGTGGTTTTCTCCTCTTCCATGTCTTGTAGACCTACTCATGCACCATTGGGTTGCAGCTTTGCCCAGATAACAGCTGTGCAGTTACATTAGCCAAGGAGTAGGTGTATGTTTAGAAGAGTCACATTTCCTTCATTACCCAAGAAGATGATAAACAGCCTGTGCCCCCGTCCTGTAGCTTGCTTTTCTTAGCACACCGAAAGCACAGAGTGACACTGTGTCATCCTGCCTGACAGAGCAGACACACAGGTACCGAGGAGAAGAGCAACAGTCTCAGGGGCATAGAGGGACCTCCTATACCCCTAAAAGGCTCTAGAACCACATTTTGCTCAAGTTTGACAAGTTATTCAGTGCACCGTCTGATCTGAAACTTACCTTCTCCGGGGTATATATCTCTCCCATAAATACACAGTTTATATCCACATTTATTTTCTAGAATATCTGGCATGATTTGGTAAACAAAATATTCCACAAAGTTAGCTTCATTGTTGTGGGCTTTGGGGTAGATAACATATGCATCATATATCTTCCCATCTTTAAGGCAAAACAGAAGTGAATTACGTTAACATGAATCAGAGCAAAATCTAGAAGAGAAGTAAAAGAAGCAGTCTTTTAAATAGATCTAAGTAGAAGTTCCTGCTCATTTGATAAAGTGTATGATTGGAAATTAGAGACTGTGTACGTTTGGTGTTTTCCATGATCAATTTTTATGTCTTGTGTGTTTGTGTCTTTGGAGGACCCAACTTTTGTATTGTGAAGGCTGTATCTCAAAGTATATAGAGTCAGAATTCAAGTGATGGATGCATATTAGCATGAAACAGAGATGAAGTTCAGCAGTCGTTATTTCAGTGATACAATAGGCTGTTTACAGCTTGTGTCTTTCAGGACAAGACACTTTACTTAAATTCTTCCATGTTGAAGAAGTTACTCATCATTCCCACAACATACCATACTTCTGAGTGAAAATCTCCATCACTCAGGAAGGAGTGGTACAGTCAGAACCAAGTATAATGTCAAATATTTCTTTCAGTCTTTTCAAATATGTTTTCCATTACAGTATTTGTTTTCTAATCCTAACTGGTTTGTTTCTTTCTGTCCAATGTACATGATCATATTCCTTCTTTTGTTGATGTCTACGGTTCTTGCCCAGACCATCCTTATAATAAAAAATAAATAACAATTTCCAGAGTGATTCTTTACATCATTAATATGCTTAAACTGCCCTAAAACGTGTACTTCTTTCCTCTTTAAAGAGAATACAAGTAACTAGATCAGCTGCAAGTATATACAATGCAGGAAGAAGCTTCAGATTAAAAAAAAAAAAGTAAATGTAGGCATCTGCATGAAAGCTAGGTGTCTAAACGCCTGCTGCAATCGGTGGAGAGCTGTCTATCGCAGTCAGTGAATTCTACAGGGATTCAGGTTACTCTCATGTAAATGCCAGGGGCCCAGGTGAGTTGCCTAAACACAGTGACATTTGAGACTTCCTCTGCCACCCTGCCTGATCTCCAGACCCTACTCCAGAAGTCTGTAACATGCAGCAGGTCTGTGTTATGTATCCAGGTTTTTTGGCCACCTCAAATGACTCTAGATGCCCATGTTCAGACCACTCACATAAGATTCCAGTGCCTGGTTAGCTCTAGTGATTTTATTCACAAGGAACTGGATTGGGTCACCTAAAAACATGTACCACATAGTGTCATCAGTCACTTCCTGCCCTTCAGCTGCCACTGCAGAGGGGTTCAGATCTTTCTGAAGTCCTAAGAGAGCTCCAGTGCCACTAGCTGCTTACAGTTAGGCAGCTGAACCCAGCCCCAGGTCTCCAGGTTTCATGTCTATGATGGGAACTTGCATTTGTCCACTTGCATTGCATGCGACTAAATTTAGATGTCTTGAGCTGAAGTCCACCTCCAAAGTTGAATGGAATGTGTTCCCCCCAAAGTGTCTTCCACAATATTGTCACTTTTCTCTTTGGCTTATAAAAGCTGTGTTGCTGTAACACATGCCTGTTAATACATTAGTCAGAAGTCTGGTTCCTTTGCTTTAGAAAGCCCATACAAAATACAGTTAATGGCACTGCAAATCAGATCTTCACTGTCTTTCAAAGCATCATGGCAAATGCTTTTGTTAAAAAGACATGAAACCAGGACTGAATCCCTCTTTTACATAATACATACCTACAGAACCCAGGAAACAAGGGTATGCAAAGCATTACCAGCACTACGGCTGTCCCCTCTTCTATAAATGATTTCAGAAGGCGTGAGAAAGCAAAGGATCAGGTGTCATATGAGTTACTAAGCAACTATCAAACAAATCCATTTCCATATGATTTGCCTTTCCCCCCCCTTTTTTTTTTTTAACTTTCCTGCTCAATTCTTACTCACCGTCCTTGACTGAGTAGGGCTGGAATATCTCCCGATACAACAGGACAACGTCAATTCGGAAGGACTGATAAAGTGTCACAGAGGCTGCTATTGCAACTAGCAGAACTAGAAATCCTACGATCAAGAGGATGTCAGGAAGACCCACTGCAAAGAAGAAGAATATATTGTTATCCATAGAGAAGTTAACCCATGAGCTGCAGACTCGCCTTCTCATATCCTTACTTCTCTTGCGGCTTTAAGGACCTCACAACAGAGACAACAAGGTGTTTTTCTTCCCCAGCTGGTGTAGTAAGCATAGAGACGTTTAAACTAGAAGCATACTAAGCAGTATATCATTTTACTTGTTTCTGTTGAACCCAGACCTACCTACACTAAACACCACAGCTGACAATGATGTTTAAGTATTTTGTAACATTGTAAAACTGTTAACAACACAACCAGCAAGAACGGTCAAGCATTTTGTAAGGCATCTAAGCCTATGCAGGACAATCCTACGTGTCCATGAAAGGACAAGTGGAGACTTCTGGAATAGTTGTACAAAAAGAAACGTGCAAATAATAAATCTGCAAGATAAGAACAAAGTACACAAAACAAGCAAGAAAAAGAAGAACATGGCCTGGTCACAAAAATAAAATAAACTAGTCTAGAGACAGATGATGTTCTCCCCTCCCTTTTCCTTTGAAGAGGGTCAGGGAGCATAAAATAGCAATGGCTATTGGGAAAATTGGCTAACTGGGAAAGAAAGGAGCCACACCCTTTAGTTCCAGATTCCCTCATGGAACAGCTCTTGAATCTGACCCCTTCCACCTCAGAGATGGTGATTCATCAAGGATAGATTCATACTCGTTCTGAGGAAGAAATTTTTTATCATGGGGCTGGTGAAACACTGGAACAGGTTGCCCAGACAGGTGGTAAGAAGCCCCATCCCTGGAAATGAATTGGTTGGATGGTCATAGCCAGCGGGTAGTGGTCAATGGCTCGATGTCCAAACAGAGACCAGTGACAAGTGATGTCCCTCGCGGGTCTGTACTGGAACCAGCTTTGTTTAATATCTTCCTCAATGATATAGACAGTGGGATCAAAGGCACCATCAGCAAGTTTGCAGATGACACCAAGCTGAGTGGTGCAGTTGGCATGCCAGAGGGATGGAATGCCATCCAACGGGACCTAGACAAGCTTGAGAAGTGGGCCCTCGTGAGGTTCAACAAGGCCAAGTGCAAAGTCCTGCACCTGGGTTGGGGCAATCCTCAGTATCAATACAGGCAGGGGATGATATGACTGAGAGCAGCCTTGCAGAGAAGGACTTGGGTGTGCTGGTGGATGAAAAGCTGAACATGAGCCAGTGATGTGCACTCACAGCCCAGAAGCCCAACAATAGCCAGGACTGCATCAAAAGAAGCGTGGCCAGCAAGTTAAGGGAGGTGATTCTCCTGCTCCGCTCTCTTCTGGAGAGATCTCACCTGGAATGCTGTGCCCAGCTCTGGGTCCCCAACACAAGAAGGACATGGACCTGTTGGAATGGATCCAGAGGGCCACAAAACTGATCAGAGGGCTGGAGCACCTCTCCTATGAGGAAAGGCCGAGAGAGTTGGGGTTGTTCAGCCTGGAGAGGAGAAGGCTCCAGGCAGACCTTACTGCAGCCTTTCAATACTTAGAGGGGGGCTGTAAGAAAGATGGGGACAGTCTTTTTAGCAGGGCCTGTTGTGGCAGGACAAGGGGTGATGTTTTTTAACTAAAGGAAGGTAGATTTAGACTAGACATGAGGAAGAAATTTATGATGAGGGTGGTGAAACACTGGAACTGGTTGCCCAGAGAGGTGCTAGATGCCCCATTCCTGGAAACATGTAAAGTCAGGTTGTACGGGGGTTCTGAACAACCTGATCTAGTTGAAGATGTCTCTAGTCACTGCCGTAGGTTTGAACCAGATGACCTTCAAAGGTCCCTGCCAATGCAAACCATTCCATTATTCTGTGATTCTATAAGGATGTCACTTGCCAGCCTTGTGCTAGTTCACAACTTGTCTGTGACAAAATTGTGATTATCACTCTTCTAGGGGAGAGCTACACTTCTAGCAAAACCCAGATGACTGCATTTCTGTAGTTGTCCATATTTCCCCTTGTTCTGTGATTCACAGAGCGGAAGTTAATCTAGAGATGCGTGTCCTCTAGATGACATCTAGTTCTGCTGCAGCAAGAGACAATGGGAGGTAAAAGCAAGGTCATTTTGTACTCTGTCTACAAACTAGAAAGATGGAAGCTTAATCCACAGAGTGTTACAGCCACAAAGCTGAAGAAGGTAAAGGTATCCTATGTCCTGGCCATACTGAATTTACCCAAGACTCAGTACTGAAAACACCATGAATTCCAGGTAGCCAAGTCTGAAGTTAAAGTATCTAAGGCATTATATAGCAGTTATGTAAGAGGATTCACCATTCCCCTGGAGGGAAGATTAATGGCAATTGTCTCATAGTCAAAATTTGCTCCTAAGTGAAAGAGACATAAATCTACTCCACTTTAACACGTAGACTCAGAGCAGTTCCGTGTACATTTTTTATCTGACAACTAAACCCATTAAGAGATTTCCATTTGCAGTCCTAACTATTCCCACCCAAGATGACAACTCATCATCCTGGAGTTGTAATAATACAACTCTGGGGACTTTTCTGTGATTCAGATCTCTGAAATTATTTGAATATAAAAAATACACCTCCAGAGGTGGAAGACTGGGTGATGGACTTTTACCCTCACAGAAATGCACGTGAAAAATCTCCAGATTGTGTTTCACAACTGCATAAAAGGGCCTATCTATTTTACTATCATAGAGCATTTTCCCTTTCCCGTGGTAGGATGTGAGGTCAATTTCACATGATTTTCACACTCTTCCCATTTCTTTCTTTGCCATTTAAAGGGAGAAAGAAACATCAGGCACATGATGAAGTGTGCCTCACCAGAACTAGGAGATCTGGGGAAACCACCTTTCAATAACATTGAGGTGGGAAAGGAAATAGCTGGTTTCTTTTAAAGTGAAGTCTGGCCCTTTTGCAGTTTTAACAGTGTCATGAGATGCCCATGAAGGAATTTTGTCCTTGTGAACCACTTCAAATGTTATTATTTGACCCATTTTTCCTGATCAATACACACACATGCAGAGACAAAATCAGGAGACCCCTTCCAGTACCTGGTGAGGACAATCCAAACATCAGAGATTGCCACGGTTTCTTTATCACTTCACTTGCTGACATTGTGCTAGCCACATTACAAATACTGTTGTAATGCATTAGGTATCCATCCAAAACATCTCGAGAAGAAACAGGTTCCAATAACAACTTCTGCAATTACGAACCTAAACCCCACTATTTACATTTGGTTTTTCACTGAATAGACCAAAGCTGGAAAACTGATAATTTCCTGTGCTTGTAAAGAGTCACACAAGAACCCCACACAAGGACCAGTACTATTCAATATATTCATCAACAACCTGGATGAGGGAGCAGAGTGCAGACAGCAAGTTTGCTGATGACACAAAGCTGGGAGGAGTGGCTGACACACCAGCAGGTTGTGCTGCCATCCAGAGAAACCCAGACAGGATGGAGAGTTGGTCAGGGAGAAATTTACTGAAATACAACAAGGGCAAGTGCAGAGTCTGGCAGCTGGGGAAGAACAACCCCAGGGACCAGTGTAGGCTGGGGACTGGCCTGTTGGAGAGCAGCGCAGGGGAAAGGGACCTGGGTGTCCTGGTTGACAGCAGGAGCCAGCAATGTGTCCTTTTTGGCCAGGAAGG
>JANIJG010018830.1:38052-49782 GCA_024611175.1 Megaceryle torquata
AACATAAGGAGAAACTTTTTCATGGTGAGGGTGACAGAGCCTGGAACAGGCTGCCCAGGGAGGTTGTGGAGTCTCCTCTCTGGAGTCATTCCAAACCCACCTGGATCTGTTCCTGTGTGACCTGCTCTAGGTGATCCTGCTCTGGCAGGAGGGTTGGACTCGATGATCTTTCGAGGTCCCTTCCAACCCCAAACATTCTGTCATTCTGTGAACCCCACGTGGGTCTTCCAAGAAGAGCAGGTTCAGTTCCCAGTAAGGCTGATTCAGCCTCTCATTTCTCTGGAATAAATCAGTTATCTTCTGCACAATGGGAGCAAAGGCCAAAAGCCACTTTTGGAAGGCCTGAGCAAAGCTGAAAACATCCTGTTGTTCCATTTGCCTTTGCTGCATCATTTAGTGGCAGAGAGCTCATGAGTAGACTGTCTTCTAATATTATTTATTTATATTCAAGAGCAAGGGGAATACAGAACTATCAGCTCCCAAGAAACAACATTGGAAAGGCCAGGGAACACAAGTCAGGAAACAACATTTGAAGGATTTCCTAACAAACTCTGGAAGAACAGCTGGTTTTTATAACCTCTCTGGCTTTTCTATGTGCATTCATATATATAGCACAAACATATATAAAGAGCACAAATGCTATATACCTATATGAAAAGGGAAGTGGAAAGACACTTGGGACAGATTTTTTTCACAGTACAGCACTTTTCTTCACACGCAGACATGGACACATACATGTGAGCACAGCATATATCTTAAACTGGAAAACATCTTTTTTCCCCTGTGAAATGTCCAGCAGCTTTGCCACTGACATCCATCCTTGGCAGCATTAAAGGAGCATTTTTGTTTTCCATGGCGGCAAAACCAAACAGCTTTCACCAGTCCTGACTGTGAAAGAAATTCATCTTTTTCTCATCACTTATCTCTGGCAATTTTTTATTTGTACGTGGATTACAATTGTTACCAAAGCAAATTGTTAGAGTTAATTATAACACTATTGCTAACAGGGAACTAGGACTTAAAGTATTTGATTCTGATTCAGAAAAACAGATTTCATTCCTGTTTCCCATGGAGAATTTCCATGGGATAAGCCAAATCATTAATACCCCAGATTTCTGAGGACAGACTGTTGCTGTAAGACCAAAGCGGTACTAACACAGGGGAGCTCTAATGCAATAGCTTACAGCAGCTTTGCTGACCTTAGTCTATTTACTTGTGCTGCTAAACACTATTTTTCTAGATCATTAAATGCCCTCAAAATGGATAAATTCAAGTAGCAAGTGACACACACTTATTCATTTCTTACTTCTCATCACAGATTGGTGCTACAAATGATGATAATGTAACCCACAATGAAAGCCCTGAAAAAGTAAAATGCATCAGAATCCAGAGCAGGAACTTGTGTAAAAAGAACATTAACAGGACAGTAGCTACCAGACACAAGTTGTGCTGTGGGAAACAATAAGAAATAGTCACATATTTAAAAAAACAAAAACAAACCAAAAACCGAACCAAACCCAACCAAAAAAAAACCAGCCATCCAAAATAACACACAATTGGTTTTCCCATTAGAAATGAACAAACAAAACACACACAAAAAAGGAGAGTACACATTTTTTATTACACATATAAAAGATGAGAGGCACAAGCAAACCCTACAGGATTTTTATTATGCTCAGCAGCAAGCTGTCATTGATTTAGCATAAATATTGCTCAGCTGCATAAGAAGTGAAGAAAACTAAAGCAGAGCACAACCATTTCTGGAGCATTGCTTACAACCAACAGCTCTGAAGAGCAGAAGCAGGAATCCTGACAATAGCAGCAACAGGGAGAAGGACACACAAAACAGGCAGCAGCAAGGGGAGCTCACAATCAAGAGCTTTCATGAACATTTACTGAAGACCTATGGATAAAAAGCAAACCAAGATTCATCTACAACAGAAATCAGATTCAGTGAATCACTCGATGAATACAGAATAAAAAACATACTCCTTGCTTCATCTAGTTTGTAACATGGGGCCAAAAAAGGACTTGCATTGCCCGAACTAGAGCAAGAAGGAACTTTTACTCACTCTCCTTCCCTCTCATTGCAAGTACACTCCCACGCAGAGT
The DNA here is from genome assembly GCA_024611175.1 of Megaceryle torquata. Lineage (NCBI taxonomy): Eukaryota > Metazoa > Chordata > Aves > Coraciiformes > Cerylidae > Megaceryle > Megaceryle torquata. The sequence continues at coordinate 40,165 of JANIJG010018830.1, forward strand.
TGCTGCAGTGCAGAGCTGATGTGCTTCCAGCTGCCTGAATGATGCTACACTGACACTCAGTAACATCCAACCAGAACAATCTCCTTCCATCTTCTTCTGGGGGATTCATCCCCATCCGGCTGGAGGACACCCCATCCTCCCTTGTAATTCACTTACTAGTAATTCACTTCTAGTTTAGGCTACAGCAAGGAAATGTGTCTATGTTTTGAAGCCATGATCCTGTAGGAAGCTATGAACAGTCAAGAATACTGCAGGACATGGAGTTGTGCACACCCTGTGATCACAATACACTTGATTTTATTCTTCTCATCATTCCCTTAGAGAAAACTAATCCCTGTTAAAGGCCTCGGGATTTCTTCTCAAGTTCCTTGGTGGTTCAGCACATCTGAAGGGGCAAGAAAGGAAACCACTGACCATAGCTGCTTCTTGTGCCTTCAAAGACACAACAGCATTTTCTGCCAGAAAGATTTAACTCGGTGTGCTGGCAACAGTGCTTAGAGATCTGGCTATCCCTTCAAAAAACAAAAATAAGATCCCATCAGAGCTAAAGAACATCCCAGTCCCACCATTTACTGCCCTGGATTTTCCTTCTTGGGCAGAAATTACTAGAACCATGAATTTCAAAACAAAACCAAGGGAAAGCCTTTGAAGTGTTACTCACACCTCTGTGTGGCACACAGAGCATGCAGTGGCACTCAGAGGGAGAGGATAAAGCCAGACATTGCAGAACTTAGTCACGCCACTTAACATTCAGTGAGAAAAAAGGCACTGCAGTGGATGTTGTATGGGAGGGAAGGCAAGCAAACTGGCAGACTGGCAGCTGACACACTTCATTTGTAAAGTTTGACCTTTTTCCGCCAAGGTTCCACACTAAGAACAACAGTCTGATTCTCAAAATAAGGTGAATCTCTGCTCCTCACACTGGTGAGCAAAGGACAGGTCAGTTCCTTGCCCAGCTCTCATCTGAAGAGAATCTTCTACACCGTATTTTGTAGAGCAAACTGCACTATACTAGTGTGCTTCTAACCCAAGTGCACGGCCTGCCTTGAAAACAAGGGGAATTTTTACCAAGCAGAAATATCCTAAACCCAGGATATTCTTATCACAGGGTTGATGGGGTTGTGCTCTGCATATTTAATCTCTCACTGATACCGTTGGAGTCACGCCCACCCCTCTAGCACCAGTTACCACCCGGAGGACTTTCATGACCTAAGGAAGCTAAGAGAACTTTGCCACTGTCATGAATTAGTAGGGAGGAAGCAGGCTGGTTTTATCTTCTCAATAACAGAAACTTTCTGGCCAACACAAACAAATAATAAAATAAAATCACCAACAGATTCCCAAATGAGTGCCACGTGTAAGAAAACAGTAAAAATAATAAATCCTACCTTCATCTCGGGCTTTGAGTTTTAACGTCACCGTGACTTTTGTGTTACGTATTCCGTTCACTACTACACATGTGAAATTTGACTGCAGGTCCTCCTTTTTTATGTCAGTAATATTCAAAGTTGTCTCTCTGTAATACTCTTGCTCACGGCCTTCAAAACTAATAGAGAGAGAAAGTGCTGGTGCTGTTGGCTTTAATGGCTTGGCAGAGTTTGCATAGAAAAGAAAAAGTATACTTTGTGTTATATGTACTTACAAATGAGATTTTTCCTGAAATCTTGAAAAATTTAAGTCTTTCACTGGGATGTTATCCACATCCCATGTGACAACAGCTATTGGCTGTTTCTTAATCCCCAGGAGGGCCTGACATTTCAGAGCAAAAGGAGCACCTAATCAAGATACAGAGATGTTAGCATTCTTTGATGAAAGATAAATAACAATTTTCTTTTCCTCCTGACACCTTTTCCTACAAATCTTCATACCACCTGAACTTTGTGTTAACAATTTTGACATATTTTTCTGCTGATAAAATGATGCAGGGAAGACACTCAAAAAGAACCAGTAAAATGAGATGTTTAACAAACGATCTCAAACAACACCAAGGAGTACAAAAAGAATTACTTATGTTTGTTATGATGAAAGCAACGTAGAATTGCTTTGTGGTGTTTAACTATTGAGGAACAGAGTTTACACACAAATATACATGGAAATAGCATAATTAAAGTTCAGTATATAATATTTTGCATAAGTCTTGAGTGCAGTCTTATCTTGGATTTTATTCAAGATGGACAAAAACATGAAGTAAACTAGTCCAAGAAAAACTAAAACAGGAAATTACTTATTAAGTATTTGTCATTAGGAAAAATTTATTTTAAAATAAGAGTCACTGTTACACTGGAAGAAGGTATAATTAAAATATTTTTAGTTATTTCCATGTAAATCTGCATCTAAGCAGGGCTTAGCTAAGATGAACAAATCCTGTGACTCACATTCTGCATTGGTATTAGAGACAAGAAGAAATCCCTTCGTTTTTGCAAACAGGAGACGTTAGAACCAGTATAGCAAATGGTTTTTAAACGTAAAATGAATTTGCTCCATGAAAGCAGTGTCAGATTTTTTATTGTCCCAGATGCGTGGGCAGAGCCCACAGACCACTGGAGACTGACCATCACGTGAGAGAAGGGTGGTCCTGGAGCACAGGTCATCTGACTGAGTGACAAAGCAACTGGGGGAAAGAGAAGGGAAATGAATGGAACGTGAGTCAACACGGCGAGTCCCTGAGCCACAGTACGAGGCACCTCGGGGTCCTGTGCCCCTGCAGTCCCTGCTACCAGAGCAGCCTGGCTATGAGATAGAAACAGTGGCGTGGTTATTGCAATCCCTTCTCCTGGAGGCCCAGGTTCACCCCACCTGCCCTGGGAGCCAGGCATATTGGGCTACCTATTTGTGTTTCAGATGGACTCAGTCGCTTTCTGGAGGTCCACCTTTCTCCACCAACTACAGAAAGCCCAGATGGCTCTTGCTCCTACCAGAAGCACCTTGCTCTGATGCTGCAAGTTATTCAGGGTGAATCTGAATAACTGAGAAGATCTATGGTTCTAAACGAAAGGGACCCAGGGAACAAGCTCTGCATTGTAGGCTCTCCAACCTGCTATTTCTAAGTCCACTCCTTGGTCCTGTCTTCCAGTTCCCCCAGTATCTTCCAACCAGACAGGTCTGCTCAGAACTTGGCAACACGGACATGACCCAGGCAGTGCTCCTTAGCCCAGTGACAAGTCCCTTGCTCTCCTTCATTCATCAGCAGAAATGCAGCCACTGTCTCCCCACAGTAGCCAGGAGCATCTCTAGTTACAAGAACAGCCCATCTTTCTTAGAGGTACCATCAAGCAGTTTCAAGGGATTTAGCTAAAGCCCTCTTTGATGTGGATGGAAGCTGCCACCCCTTTAGCTGAGATGTAATAACTGACCATGTGAGTAATTCTAGTCTATCCCAGTGAGGGTAGCATGGGATATTTAAAACCCCTTAAGCTACTGCTCAGTGCTTAAATAACCCCTCAGTCATATTTAACGTCACATCGCTGTGCCTGAGGTGAATCAAATCTGGTAAACATTAGGGTGCAAAATTGAAACAAAAAATGCCATCGTTACATCTTCTTGAAGATCCCCATGTTTACTAGGCTATTTCAAAATGTTAATTTAAAAATAATGGAAAGTCTGTACTTACCAAGCTCCACTTCTATTACATCTTTATTCCTTGGAAACAAAATTTGAGGAGGTAGAGGTGAGTATTTTGCTTCAGAAGTGAAGGAGGGAAAAAAAAGCACATATTATAAAACTGTGAAAATGCATTTTGTAATGATTATAATCTGTACAGTTAATATTTTAAGATGCCAAAAGATAACTGCATCTCTTATAATCACCATCTAGAAGGAATACTACTTTTTTTAACATATGTATTTTCTCGTCCCACTAATAATTGTTACAGACAGGTCCAAACTACATCCAGCCTCTTGACTTGATTTAAATGCTCAGACCTTTCAGATTTTTTATCCCTTAATGATTTTTATTTCTTTTCTTGCCCTTTATACACTCTCATACTTCCCACATTGCTTTCTATCCTTTTCCTCATTAAGCTTTTCCACCTCAAGTCACTTCTCTGAAACCTCCAGCCATTATTTCCTCAAAAAATCTGCAGGAACTCTTTGGTCAAGCTTGATGAGGCTCTGAGCAATCTGATCCGGTCGTGGATGTCCTGCTTACTGCAGGGGCTGGACTAGATGACCTTTGCAGGTCCCTTCCAACCTGGGGATTTCTATGATTCTATGATTTAACCCCCTGTTTTCCTGCCTGAAAAGTAATTCTCTTTACCCATCCTAACTGTTCCTAATTTTCATTAGCTGGATCTGGTAAAAAAAGAATTCAGGAGAAAGTCAGTAACTTCCTAGATAGCTGACTATGATACGTTCTTATCTGCCAGCATTCAGAGGTCCTCTGAGTCAGTGTGGCTCTGCAAGGCAACAGGAATGTACATCATAAACCAATGATATCAAACCATAACAGCTCCTCTCATCAGCATAGTAATTTTAAGGGATGATAAAAGCTTGTGAATAAATACTTGGAATTTAGTAAAAACTGGAGTAGGCACGACACAGACAGTTTAGATTTCATGTAATGTTGCAATCCCTTCTTTCTGCAATGATTTCTAAAGAAAGACAGATTAATGTTGAAATGAAGTAATCTGCCTGAAGGTTACAAAGGCTTTTGTAAAGTTGGATGTCTTTGTGCCAAATAAAACCCAGAAATTTTTCATTAGAACCCAGACACAACAACATTTCTGACCAGTTAGAGAATTACTGATGAAAGTTCATTCAAACAAAGAATTAGTGTTAGGCAGAGAAATGGCATGTAGACCGTGAGACTATTAACAGGGAAGAGGGGGAAGAAAAGCACAACACCTCCTAAGCTCCTGTACTAGGTCTTGGCTCAGATCTGTCTTCTGTCCAGCTCAGAATAATAAGAACAATCTCCACTACTGAGATCTGGGCACAGAAGCAGAAACAGGAATCAGGCATCCTATGCTCCAAATCTTCATTCTACCCACAAACTGGGTGCCTCCTCACAGCAAAAAATAAATCAAAAACTGATGTCAGTCTGCAATTTAACATTTTCTATTTTGGAAAGAAAACCCACAAGAAATAACCAACCCAACCTGCAACCTAAACCCAAGCTCCTCCTCACCAACCCCCCCTGACTTTTTTCTACTTTTTTTCCTATTTTTTACTATTTTATTTTTATTTTTACTGATCTAAATGCAGAACGAAAGACACATTTTGAAGTTTTGCAAACTGACACAGTCTGGAACTGCTTCATGTTCTTCTTCTGACCACCATCCAAATACAAAGCCTCCCTGAGGAGACTGCGTCTTAGAGACACCCCAAAGTCAACACACCTTGCTTATGTTTGCCACGTTCAAAATAACAAAGACACAGTAATCACTCAGTTTCACTCACTTTTTCTCTCTCTATATATATGTACTCCTCACTTTGTCTCATTTAACACAAATCTACACATTTTTTCAGCTCTCCTATCAAGTAAATGCTAGATGATCAAGATGGACCAGAAGATCTTGAGTTGTAGGTCATCAACACATCAGTGATCACCAGGTGATCCTCACTAGCTACAAACTCTTCTCCCCTCAGAGAAATAGAAAGCAGAGGTTTGTAGCATCTCGCTGAGGAGCCCCTTCATTTCAGAAGTAAGTGCTACCAGTCATCTCTACCAATCACAGTATGTAACCAGGGTCGTTAGAGGCTTTTAGCAAAAAAACCTGAATGTAAACAGGTCTCACCCATCTTGCTCCATTTGTAGCCCCATCTACAAAATTCACCTAAAAAAAAAGCTGATCTAAAATGTCATTAAGAAGATAAACTAACAGAAACTCTTTTTCATGTACAAAAGGAGCTTCTTTTGCTTTAAGTGGACATCGGTCTTTTTTATCTTAGCAAGATACAAAATGACTGTCTTACCCTTACTTATGAAAATCCTTGTTGCTGAAACATTAAACACTTTTCCTCTATGAGTGTAGATAAATTGGCAGGTATAATAACCATCATCCTCCTTTCTTGGGTTGCTAATAAAAATATATTTTTCTCTCTTGAAGTATCTCTGTTCTTGAACTGGTTCACAGTCCTGGAAAAGAAAACTTTCTTTATTTGGCTGTTATCTTCTCACAGTAATCTGATCTACAGCTGGCACTATCAGGGGTTTACTCACCTTGTACCACTGGATGATAGTAGCATTCTTATAATTGTCAATTGTAGGACAAACAATTCTTCCTTTTCCGGTGTCGTTTGGGTAACGAATGGGACTTGGGAAACATACTCCTGGCTTGTATGGATGCACCTGCACACCCATGTTGAACAGCTTTGTGCTATTATTTGAACTTTAAAAATGGAATAAAGACATGTCAATTACAGTATTGTTCTTAGGATACAGGGAATATTTTTAATAAATGTAAATCTTCTTTTATAAACATAAAGATGATTATTGTAGTTCAGTCACAGATCGATTTTAATGACCAGCCATAAAAACAGCAATTGCAGGATGAAAAGTTACATGAATTGGTGTATACCATGCAAAAAAAAAAAAAAAAGGCATCATTTCCACAGATAACAATGAGACTGTATTATTAAAACACATATGTCCCTTTCCAGTGTTACACCTTTCACTTTTCAATGTTGCACTTACAAATGTATAACACAAGTGTAGTTTCTAGAATCCTCTCTAGAAGTTGGCAGAAACCAAAGAAACCGTTCTGCGGAAAATACTCGTGTTCCCTCTTCTTCTGCAGGAATGACTTTGTTAGTGTCCGTGTGATACCAGGTGAATTTCACAGACGAACTCCACAGGGGACATTTTATAACTAGTGCCTCGCCTTCTATTGCATCAACTGCAAATGAACAAAAGATAAAAATCTCGGATGAATTAAACCTTCTCTCCACTCAGACAAAGGAGAACTTGGCATTCCTGGATCGGTAGGCCAGTGATGTCCCCCTACCTTCCCTCGGTCTCCAGAGATGATATATACCAAACTTATTCTCACTAGATTTTTTTTCAATAAAAAACTGTTTACCTTGAGTTATTGAACCATTTGTTTGCAAAAACAGTAATTAATATGCAAGACTCAAACAAAGAAACAAACAAAATCCTAGGTTCACACATTAAAAATTATGAGGTTCCAAGTGAAAAATAGTAATTCCTTGAAATTACATTATGCAAAACTTTTTTTTTTTTTTTTTTTTTTAATCCTAGGTTCATTAAAAACAGTAATTTAAACACAAAGAAAAGTATTGGCTTTAGTGCTGTACTAGGAAGTTAGCTTTCCTTACTTACTTAATATTTATACAACAGAGAAGAGCTCTTGTTCTGCCTTTTTAATACAGAAAAAGGAAATGAACACATTTGTATATTTTTTGTGGAAGAAAAGTAGAAGGAGGAAGCCTGTAGATAAGATCATTAAAAAAAAAAAAAAAAAACCAAAGGTAGAAAAAAGATAAAGTTCAGAAAACCTTCTCTCTGAAGTTCACAAAAATATGAAGATTAAAAAAAAAAAAAAAAGAAAGAGAGGAAGAAATGTAAGCAACTGAAAGCAAGAATCTGATGGGACCATGAAGAGATACCAGAAAGAGTAACAGACAAATTAGAAGCTTGGGAAAACAAACCACACGTGTTCACACATAAGAAAGAGGAATGAGCTGGGAGTAAGATACTAGATTTTTTATTATTATTATTATAATTAATTTTTTTAAATTGAGTATATTTCTATTTTTGAATACCAAACCTGAGCCAAATAAACTTGATTCAAGCAACCTTGACAGGTATTTAAGTGCTTAGGCACCTGAGTAATGAACTGGCTGCTGAAAACAGAAACACTCATCTAAGAGTTAAATTTCATTTTGGAGAAGAGAAAGGTGAGAAAATAAACTGGGATGGAGACTGGACAAAGATGGAGACTGGCAGAGGAGCTACAGTAGGTAAGGGACCAGGAAAATTAGAGTAGGCAACCAAATAGCTAAACAAAATAGAGAATATCTATCAAAAATGACACGATGCAAGAGTATGGCAACCACCTGGCTTTGCCACATAGATGCACAGAGCAGGTGGTGAGTCTCTTTAGATGGTGAACACTTGACTTTGGCTCTGGTTCTTCTTAAAGAAGAGGTCCATCTCCACTGACATTACCTGCTGCCCCACTTACTCGATTAGGCATCTAAGGCATCAGGTATGTGTACCCCCAACCCCATCATTTTAACAGCGTTCCCACCCATGAGCCTTGCAAAGGGGTGTCAGGAAAGGTGGCACTGCCTTCTCTGAAGGGGGAACATATCGGAGATACAGCTTTCTTGAGTGAGGAATAGAGGAGGAGAGGGAACACATGGAAAATGAAAAGCCTCATCTAAACTCAGTGACATCAGTGAAAATGATCACGGCAAACTCTTCAGCAGAATTTGGCCTCTTAATAAATCCCATTTGTTTGAAGCAGCATTCATATTGTAAAACTGGGAATAAGGGGAAATATTTAGAGATCATATCTCACAATATTTCTCAGCCAAATAAGCAGCGCCAATGGAGATCAGAACTACACGAGTGCTAGGTAATGCTGTGTCACTGCTCAGCACTGGTCAGCAGCTGAGTTGGTAGAGCTGATCTGTCAGAAAGACTGTTTTGAATAGCCCCCATATGCAGGGAAATGCTACTGTTACACTGCACTTGCTGGGTTAACACCTCCAAGCCCAGGATATTAAAAAGCACCGAGTCGTGTCCCTAGTTCAGCCGGGTGCCCACGCATGGGCCCTGTTCAGTGCAATTATACACGGGCTCTTGGAGACTTTGCCCAGCTGGGACCTGGAACACCAGCTACTCTCAAGCCCTTCCAAAAGCATCCTTCTCCTGCTTGTCACAGAGCAGAACTGGAACCTAGACTTAATGTCACAGAAAGGGACAGTACTCTGTGCATGTAATACACAGAGAAAACACATAAAACTAGTTTTTAATCTGTGATTTGCGGCTTGAGGTAAACTAGATAACTTCAGGTTAAAAAAAAAACAACTTGGGAACATTCTACACATTTTTATAGAATAAAGCTCATTAAAAATATCTTTTAAGATGTGACTTACATGTTTCAGATGTCATGGAAACCGAGAGGAAGGTAGATAAGAAGACCAAAGAAGAATACCCCATCATATTTCTAAACAAAAAAGAAAAACATTGATACCTCAGAATATCCTCTGACCACATCAGTTATGCTGTTGACACGGTACTGATGTACATCTGCTAACACAAAATGGTATCACACAGTGATAAGCTGCATCGTGTGAGGTGCTCTGTACCGAGTATGTGTGTGTGATGTGGAGCAGTGGTTTTGCAGCTTTGAGATGATGCTCTTGTCTTTATAATCAATGCACTAGTTGATGGTCCATTGAAACTCCTGTTATGACTCAGTTTAATGGGAGTGGGGGAATTATTCTGCCATTGGACCTCAGGCAGAAGCCTCTTTTTGCTTTGTTGCTGGGGGTTTTTTTTTGTTCTTTTTATTTTTTAAGGAAGATAACTGTATTTGGGCATTCTCTTCAGAGAATCGTAGAATCATCAAGGCTGGAAAAGACCTCCAGGATCATCAAGTCCAACCTTCTACCCAACACTTCCATGGTCACTAGACCATGCTCTGAAGTG
>JANIJG010018830.1:49882-60940 GCA_024611175.1 Megaceryle torquata
TGGAAAAGACCTCCAGGATCATCAAGTCCAACCTTCTACCCAACACTTCCATGGTCACTAGACCATGCTCTGAAGTGCCACATCTACTTGCTTTTTGAATGCCTCCAGGGATGGTGACTCCACCACCTCCCTGGGCAATCCATTCCAATGTTTAACTGCTCTTTCACTAAAGAAATTTTTCCTCATATCTAATCTGAATTTCCCCTGGCACAGCTTGTGGCCATTTCCTCTTATCCTGTCATTATTTACGAGGGAGGAGAGGCCAGCACCTGCATCTCTACACCCTCCTTTCAGGGAGCTGTAGAGAGCAATAAGGTCACCTCTCAGCCTCCTCTTCTCCAGACTAAACAAACGCAATTCCCTCAGCCTCTCCTCATAGGACATGCTCTCCCTTACCAGTCTTGTTTCTCTTCTCTCTACCCTCTCCAGCACCTCTATGTCTTTCTTGTACCACGGTGCCCAAACCTGGGCACATTACTCCAGGTGTGGTCTTACCAGGGGCATGATCACCTTCCTACTCCTGCCGGCCACGCTCTTTCTGACACAGGCTGGGATGCTGTTGGCCCTCCTGGGCACACTGCTGGTTCATATTCAGTCAGCTGTCCACCAGCACCCCCAGGTCCCTTTCTGCCAGGCAGCTTTCCAGCCACTCCTCCCCCAGCCTGGAGTGCTGCTGAGGGTTGTTGTGACCTAAGTGCAGGACCTTATTCAACTTCATACAACTGACCTTATCCCATTGGTCCAACCTATCCAGATCTCTCTGCAGAGCCTTCCTACCCTCAAGCACATCAACACTCCCACTTAATTTAATGTCATCTGCAAATTTAGTGAGGGTGCACTCAATCCCCTCATCCAAATCATCAACAAAGATGTTAAACAGGACCAGCCCCAAGACTGAGCCCTGGGGAACACCACTCATGACCGGTCACCAACTGGATTTGACCCCATTTACCACCACTCTCTGTGCTTGGTCATTTAACCAGATTTCAACCCAACGACGAGTACACTTCTCTAAGCCATGAGCTGCCAGCTTCTCCAGTAGAGTGCTGTGAGAAACAGAGTCAAATGCTTTGCTAAAGTCCAGGTAGACAACATCTACTGCTTTTCCCCCATCCACCAGGCGGGTCACCTGGTCATAGAAGGAGATCAGGTTGGTTAAACAGGACTTGTCCTTCATGAACCCGTGCTTGGCTGGGCCTGATCCCCCGATTTTCCTGCACTTGCTGCATGATCACCCCCAAGATGAAACGCTCCATAATCTTTCCTGTTATCAAGGTCAGGCTGACGGGCCTGTAGTTCACTGAATCCTCCTTTCTGCCCTTTTTGTAGATGGGCATCACAGTGGCAAGCCTCCAGTCATCTGGGACTTCCTCTGTTAACCAGGACTGTTGATAAATGAGCATACTCAACTGCAGGAAAATTATACATCAATTTAGGAACAGACAGATCCTGGATTTGAAAATACATACCCTGGCATTGAATTAAACTTACAGACAATCAACTGCACAGGTGCACAACACATTTTTGGTTTTCTATGGAAGTGGAGGTATCTTCAGTGAGAGCTTCTCTGGGTCAGTGTTTAGCAGTAAAAACAAAACCAGGTGAGTGCCACCAGCAGTGCTAACCTGAAGGGGAACTGAAGAAATGGACTGGAAAGGTAGGTAAAAGAAGATATATTATAGTCATGTAACTGCAGTAGGGCACTGAGATTTTCAGTGGTGTTTAAATAATACGCATCTGCTGTAGCTGACACCTCAAGGTGCGGCTCAGGCAACTTCCAGCAAACCCCTTTATTGAAGTAACTGGCTATTTGCCGACGGACGTTAAATTGACCTCATCTGGGAATACCTCAGGAGGTAGCAGACCTCTACTATGCAGCTGTAAGCATTCTACTCACCTTGATAAACCCTTGGTTTAAATGCTGTCCTTCACTGCAGGTCACAGAGCGGTGGGTTCTACTGCTGTCTATGAGGAAGAAGTAGTCCCACAGTAGTACAGATGGCAGATACATTTTCAAGAGAAATAAAGATAGAAACCAATTATAATTTATCTTGCAGATAAAGGAGCAAGAAATTGTGGTCAAATTTACTGCAAGGAATTTTTATTTCAATGCCAAATTTTTCCAGACTAAACAAACATTAACAGACCTTCTCAAAACCTACATCTCTGCCAAGTCAGAGATCCAGAACAAACTCGATTTTGAACTTTCAGAAACATCAGCCTTGTATTTATATGGAAAGTTTCTTCTTTTAGGAGGTTTAAAAACAGCCAGAGGCTTATTCTGGAACTCTTATAAATAATAACAAAACTTAGTGTGAGAATTTCCGTGTAGGTATTTTCCAGGGATACTCACAAATCACAGAAAAGATGCAGTTTAGACTGAAAAAGCAACAACCCAGAATTAACATCACAGCAAGGCTGATGCCATGCCTTTTACAGGAACTGCTCCATCAACCAGGAGATCCTAGAAACAATGTGTGTGAGGAGCTGCTCGCTTTCACTGGAGCTGGAGAAAAGCACCATGTACAAGCACATGCAGCTTATTGACTTCTTTAGCTACAAGGAAGTCTTAAGGCAGGTTAGTAGATTTTTATAAGGTACTTTTCAGCAAAACATCAGTTTTTCCCTGGAAGGAATGAATGAGCTGGCCCAGAAGAGGGTTCAGGAGTAACCTGGGACAGGATAGGTCCTCAAGAAAGAAAGATATGGAGCAAAACAGCACACAGCAAAATTCACATCGATACAGCAAAGCATTTGTCTTTTTCACCCTTTAAAGCAGGAGGCTTGCTCCTAGATCTTATTTCTGACACTACCAGGGACCAAAATAGATTGGCAGGTGGGAACAATGAGCTGAGTTTCACATAACCCAATTACTAGATTACTGGATCCAATTAGGGATCTAAACAGATTTGTATTTGCCATCAACTCTCTTGACTTCATTCTTCACCTAAGGTCTACTTCGATCACAGTTGAAAAATGATATGGGGACTGACAGCTCCATACTCTCCTGAGAAAGAAGAGGGAGGTGCAAATGCCCTGAGCATATTTGGAAATCAGTTCACTCTTCATCCGGTTTGAGCAACATTGGATAGATACATGGTGTCTCAAATCTCCTGACCAGCACAGATAGAGCAAGTGATGAAAGTTTCTCTGCCGTACTGCAGTGAGCACCTCGTTTTGACAATTGATGAGCTATCTACCCTTTCCATTTCTCTCTCTCTGGGTAAAACTGAAACATTGCCATCTAGCTCTAATCTTTCTGAGAACTGGTTTCCCTTTACTTATTTTCACTGAATCTTGTTATGATATAGATCTGCTCTCACACTGCTTTGTTCTCAGCACTAATTACCACTCTAGCTGTCTTTCACTACCTGTTACTGTACCTAATTTTACTGGTTCAAGTCAGCTCTGTCTAGTGAAGTATGTCTCACTTGGTTTTCTTCTCACTGAAACAATGTTTTTCACTTGCAGCTCACAAGTGCCATCATTCCCAACAATTCACCATCTCCATATTCTTGTGTCTTTGCCACTGAGCATTGGAGAGGAGACCTTTTCTTCCTAAAAGGTCCTGTTGTCCAGCCAGGTGGCTGGTTTTGAGAGCTGACTTTAAGCTATTTGATAGCTACATACATTTGGAATGGCTCACTTGCTCCAGAGAAGACAGACACATCTGGGACTGCATCAGGGTATATACATGGCCAGAACTATTGATGGAAAGGTGAATCCCTCCAAAGGGTGTCTGTGCAGCCTTCCAGAGCACTGTGCCATCAGATGCTGAATGCCTACAGCATGTACATGTATATACGTAAGCAAACATGATATGTAAAACACTAGCTGCAGCGGGGCTCGTTCATATGACTGAGATTAGATGCACCTACATCAACTGAGTCTCTGCAGTGAAGTCTTCAAACAGACCCTAAGTGAAGAACTCTAAGCTGAATAATAAATACAATTTAATGGCACTAGAATATTTGACTAATTAAATATACATTAAAAATATTCAGTATATTCCTTCTCTGATGGAAGCCTTTTCCCTCCAGGTGTTTGGTTCTGTTCCACAAACTCATCTGGCCCCAGACAGATAGACCAGCAATTACATTAACTGCCCTACTACTTCTTAAAGCCCCTTTGTTTCAGCAAGCAGATACCTCAACAGGATGACCAAAAGTAAAACAACTGATTTTTAAAGGAAAATCAGTTTCATAGGCTAGATTTGGAGACTGTCTGAAATGCAAATCTTTCTCATTTGATATTTTATTTGCATGTGTCTGTTCTGCATTTGACCACAACTGATGCCACTATCAGAGATCCTGATGAGTCCTTTATTGCCAGTGCTATTGCAGCCCTAGGAATGGAAGGATGGTGATTGACAAAAAGTTGCAAGGGGCTGTGCTTTCTCCAGTTTTGAGATACAGCTTTGACCAGGAATGGAGATAGCCAATTACTTGCCCTCATCAACTCTTCTAACAAGTGCGAGAACGATCCAGTAGCAGGAGAAATATATTTGCCTACCATTGTACTTGCCAGCTGTGGTATTTGGCCTTCTCTTTCTTGAAAAAGTATGTCTTCGAGAGGCCTTACGTATGCTGATCTGCACCAAAACAGTGCAGAATAGTTGTGCTGAAAGGACAGATTCTCCCAGCTTAACTTTGATGACTTTTTTTATTGATTTTCCCTCCATTTACCAGCAGCATTTTTAAGTAAAGTTTGGGGGTTGTGTGTGCAACTACATGCAATATACGGGGCTCTAATTAGAGAGGAACGTTCCCTGAAAATACAAAGAGTTCAGGCAGTGAAAAGAACAATGGTATTCTGTTTGCATTTCTGAAGTCAGCAGCAAACTGACAGATTACCTTGATAAAAACCGAGGCAGGGGTTGCAGTTCCAAACAGCAAAGAGCAAGGGAAGGACTGGATCACTAGTACCTTACAGCTTGTGGCATTACTCTGTGCAAAGCTCAATGAAAGCATCCATGCATCCACGATACTTAGGTCAAATAAAAAGGGTATTACGAGGCACTAGACAAAGGCACTAAGACACTTCACATCCCGCAGTCAAAAGGAAGATGGTTCTGTAGCTTGAAGCACTGAGAGACAAAGGCCATAACCACTGGAAATAGTTACAAGTCTTCTTTCTGCCTTTGGAGATTTATTTAGAACTGATGTTCTCTTAACATTTGTCTGAAGTAAAACCTGCGTAACAGATTTTTGGGTCTGCAGCGTACCATAAATTTAGATTGCTAATATTCAGGGGAAAAAAAAGATAAGGAGGCATCTTCCATAAATCATTTTCTTCCCACAGCTCAATAACTGCATGTTACAAGCAGTTATGAGCAGTTAATCTAAGCTCTGTGAAAGAAAATTCAGTATGATGCTGAAAAAGCACTATATAAATATATATAAATACAGAGATTTGGGATAACTACCTGAGAATGTCAAAACTTAGTCCCCAGAGATCCAGCATCAAAGGACAATGAAAGAACTGGGAAACCCCTACTTATGTTGCAGCAGCAGTATTCTATAGACCTTAATTCCTTATTTCTTCAAAGGAAACCGAGTGAGTAACATATCTATGACTTTTTCCCCCCAAGTTTTATTTGGCAACAAGTTGTTTGTAGTACTGTAGTACTTATAAAAGTACTGTAACTTGCACGCTAACAAAACGTGGAAATGTTATTGTAATTTCTACTTTAAAAAGCTTAACAGACTTTACAACATAAACATACCATGAAATTAGAGTTGTGTGAGATTTGTTTACTAAGACATAGAATTCACTTATTCATCTTTTGAAAGTTATTTTCTTTTATCAAGCCAGAAAACCCATTATGACTGCAAATGCGCTAGTAAATGGGCTACTAAAACAGCAACAAGAACTCTGAACTTATTCCAGAATTAGTGCTCACAATAGTTAACACCTACACTAGTTACAGCTCTAAGTGTAAGATTTAGGAATTTCATTAAAGTATGGAATGCTAGAACTGATAAAGCTCTTGTTCTTACAAGACCTGTTGAAGCAACCCAGTACATAAATAGACTAAACTGTGAAAAGCTCCTTGCACAGTAAATATTTGCTGTCTCTTTGAACAGAAAACTGGGGTCAAGTCCACTTCTAAATACACTTCATTTTAATCTTTAAGTTGATATCAAAATCATTTGTCTATCACATAAATGTATTCACTTATTTAATTTAATTAAATTTAATGTTTTTCATGAGATAAAGAAGCAGATAAGTGAGCAGAAACAAGATGGTTTATAAAATACTTCTGTTATTTTTGGTTAAATGATAATACAAACATTTGACTTACCATCTGGAAAATTCAGAAAGCAGAGAAGTGGTTTGCTTCTGTGGCTGGATCCCTTACACTGATTTCTCTGCTGTAGCTTGTACCAGTTATTACTGGCAACTCCTTTTAACTGGCTTGTGCAATTGATATCTGTAGGAGGAACATACACAGCTTCATTTTGTGACACCTCCCACTGAGTGGAGCACAACCTGGAAATCACTGTAGTGGCCTTAAGCACCTATCAGAAATGACATCTCATAGTTCAAATTAATCAGCTGTCTTTCACCAATATCATAGGCTTGCCATTAACCACAAATCACTCCACTGTAGCGTGATTATACTGCAGTAAGTCTGCTGGCTGGTTAGTGGCTTGCTGAGGCATCTGGAGAGAGCAAAGAAGGGGCACTCAGCTGGCAGGGGAGAGGGCTTGGAAACAGATTTTATTTGAAACCAAGTGACAGCTTTGCCTGGTCTAGTTAGGCAGCAGCTCCCGGGGAACAGCTCTGAAAGTCCCTGGAGATACCAGGAACAGTTTTTTAGTGAAGGAAACTGTTTTACTGAAGCTAAAATGATAAGAGAAGGCTGCAGACCAGTTGTCTGCATCAGCAGCTAAATTAAGTCTCTGAGGGAAGGAAGGCTGGAGGGGCAGAGCAGGAAATCTAGAAGTCATTCTGAGAGAGCAAGAGAGAGAGGGAGAAGTTTCCACAGTGGTTGGTGAACATGAACAGTGTAGTGACTGGCAAGAGCAGGGGAACATATGGGCCACCAAATGTCAGAAAGACATTTTCAGGGAGCACCGTTAAGAGTGCTGAGCAGGCTTCCAAGCATCAGCACTAAACCTGGACCCATCAGGATCAAAGGTCCCAAACTATCCCCTTCTTCTGTAGCAGCCAGTCTGAAGGGGCAGTTTCAGTACCAACCCAGTCAAATTCCAGGGGACATCTTAGCAGAATAACCTCTAAAGGCATTTTGAGAATTAACTGTTCATTCTTTCTTTAATCTAACAAGAAGATTTTATACTACGGTCAACCACACTCTTATTTTTCCTGGTAGAGTTATGGATACCATTTACCATCTCCAGCATTCCTGGAACTTGGCTGTCAGCAGACAGTAACTCCATATCAGTATACAAAGATGTAGCAATTATGAAGCATTATTGATGTCACAACCATGCTTTCTCCAGTTCTTGGTATAGCATTTCCTTCAAAGTGGTCTGGGGGTTGCAATTCCCATATGACACAGAAAATGCAAAAGAGCTTAAAAAAAAAGCCCAAACCAAAACAACATCGTTGCTGCCCACCTGAAAAATCCATAATGGATAGTAATCTGAGGGCTGTACCAGGGTAGGAAGCTTTCTCTTCACATCTTTAACCCAGGCCCCAGGGAGGCAGCAGATTTCCCTAAGAAGTGTGTCCAGTCTGCTTATTGAGCCATCTGTTCTCTTCAGAAGGGAGTCTCCTGTAGCAATGATCCACCTTTTTTTTCTCTGTGGAAGCAGTTTTGGCACAGGGTGTAGGCCAACTTAACCGTGGGGATCTCACAATGCTTTGGTCAGCTGGTCAGCCTCTGATCAGATCTTGAAAAGCTCACAAAGCACCCCCTGTCCAGGTTCATGCAGTTTCATCAGAATCAAGGCCTTCCTCTTTTCCTGACACTAGAGACTCAGGCAAAAAAAAAAAAAAATCTGGAGCAACCATCTGCATTCAGTGGTAGATTCATCATCCTGTCACCACATGTCAGCTTCCTCTAGGGAAAGGTTAAATATATTCAGATCGAGCTAACTGCCCGTGCCTGGACACAGCATAAGTTCTTCTATCATAAAGTCCACTGAAACTTAGATCAGAGATGCTCACACTGTGTTGCTCCATAGCTCAGAAGAACCCTTCATCCCATATTCTGTTCCAAATGCCCAGATCGTTCCCAGATGATGATGGAAGTGGGAAAATGACCTTCTGGCTAAAGAAGGTAGTTGCCAGCTGAACACAAGACATTCTGCAGCTTTCATAAGAAACTACAATCAATGTTGATCACTTCATAAATTTTGGCCCAGCTTCTAAAGAAATTCCTATTTCACAATTATGATAAAATGTGCCTACAGAAATACATCAAGAGAGCGCTCAAGGGGAGTTAGATGCATCACATTCCCATGTCAGCCTGGATGTGTAACACTTCAGCAAGTGAGAGAATCATTTGTTCTCCAAGTAAAGAGGCCAAGAAGTAAGGGGCTTAAACTGAAGCAGGAAATAGTTAAGCAAGATAGCAGGAAAAATCTTTCAGCAGGAAGGGTAGTGAAGCACTGAGAGGGTTTGCTGGGAACCTAGTGGAGCTGCCACTAGGTATTAGACCTTATTCTGATATCGGTATCAAGATGCTGTAGCTGGTCCCACAGATCCTTACCAGCACCAGGCGTCAGTGGCCCAGCTGTCAGACAGACTCAGCTGTGATGCGAAGGCTGGTTGTGGTGCAGCATGGCTGTATGAACTTAACTCAGTTCTGCTGGCAAAATTACTCCTGACACATGAGAAGTCTGCAGTTAAAGCCATGCTAGATACACAAAGTGAAAACTTAGATCAAATGAAGTTACTGAGTTCTTGAGAGTCAGGAGTTCAAGTGTTCAAGAGGAGAAATGATGACACAGAAAAAAAAAAAAAAAAAGATTTAATCATGAGATCAAAAGCAGAGAGAGAAAAATAGCGGTTCAGCAACATCAGGTTTATCTCTGCTCCAAGAGACAATGCTTAGTCTAGCAGTGTATTAGCCTGGCTGTCTAATACAGAATCACAGAGCAGTAGGGGTTAGAAGGGACCTCTGGAGATTATTTAGTCCAATCCCTTGCCAAAACAGGTTCACCTAGAGCAGGTTGCACAGTACTGCATCCAAGCGGGTTTTGAAAGTCTCCAGAGCAGGAGACTCCACACCCTCCCTGGGCAACCTGTTCCAGGCTCCATCACCCTCACAGGAAAGATGTTTTTCCTCATGTTGAGGTGGAACTCCCTGTGTTCCAGTTTGTGCCCATTGCCCCTCATCCTATCACAGGGCAGCACTGAAAGCAGACTGGCCCCATCCTCTTGACAAACCTTTAGATATCTGTAAGCCTTTATAAGATCCTCTCTCGGGCTTCTCTTTTCCAGGCTAAACAGCCCCAGGTCTCTCAGCCTTTTCTCAGCAGAGGAAAGTTCCAGCCCCTTCAGCATCTTTGTAGCCTCTGCTGGACTCTCTCCAGTATTTCTCTGTCCCTCTTGAACCGGGGATCCCAGGACTGGACACAGTACTCCAGATGTGGTCTCACTAGGGCAGAGTAGAGGGGGAGGAGAACCTCCCTTGAGCTGCTGGCCATACTCTTCTTTATGGACTCCAAGATACCATTTGCTTTCTTGGCCACAAGGTCTCTTGGTTTGAGTTGGAACAGAACTAATTCTGTTCAGTGATTTTATTTTTCAGCTCGGTCTCTTCTAATGAACTGCACTTCCCAAAGTTAACAGCAGATTTCACAGACAGTGTCTGCTGCTGGCAGTGATAACACTTGATGTTTAGAGTTACTCCCAAGGATTGGTGTGTAGAAAGGCTCTTGCTTTTACTTGTTCCTGTGAAGACCAAGGCCACTGCTAAATCTTGTGACCCGTGTTGGGAGTGCAGAAGTAAAAGGCACCTTAAGGGAGGAGCAGCCAGGACCGGTGACCCCAAACTGACCAAGGAGGGGTTCCACCCCACAGACGTCACATTCAGTATAAAGCTGACGGATCACGAGAGTCAAGCCCTCGTCTTCAATGGCTGGCATCTGAGGAGGACTCTGTCCATTCTGCCTTCGATTCCAACCTGTGTGTTCCTGAACCCAGTTCCCGAATCCATCTCCTGAATCCAGTTCCCGTCTGCCACTGAGTCCAGTCTGGGACTGCCCCAGTGCCTGCTACACAGCATCAGTGGTGACAGTGACATAACTGCCATTAGAAGGTTTGGGTTTGCTACTGATTTTGTATATATTTGTAGATATTCCTTTTTATTCTTATTATTTTAATTAAAGCTGCTCTTAGTTTTCTTTTTCAATCCGTGTCTCTCCCTTATTCGCTTTGTCTTCCCCCTTAGGAAGGGAGAACACTTAATAGAGAGTGTCTGTCACTCATCCAGTGGCTGGCCAAGCCCTAACCCTTGACACAAGGGCACACTGCTCACTCCTGTTTAACTTATTATCCACCAGGACTCACAGGTCCTTCTCTGCAAAGCTGCTTTCCAGCAGATCACCCCTACCCTGTACTGATACACAGGGTTATTCCTCCCCAAGGTGCAGGACTCTACAGTCTAGATCTTGCTGGATGGCAGTACAGCCTTCCAGGGTGTCAGTCACTCCTTCTGGTTTTGTGTCATCAGCAAACTGCACTCTGTCCCTTCACCCAGGTCATTGATGAAGATGTAGAACAAAACACGAAATAGCACTGACCCTGGGGAACAGCACTAGCTACAGTCCTCCAACGAGACTCTGCCCCCAGTGATCACAACCCTCTGAGCTGTTATTCAGTCAGTTAGAAACACAGCAATGTCTGGGTGGGAAGGGACCTCTGGAGGTCACCCGGTCCAACCCCCCTGCTGAGAGCAGGGACAGCCTCAACTAGAGCAGGCTGCTCAGAGGTCTGTCAAGCCCCACCTTGAATATCTCCAGGGATGGGGCCTCAACCACCACTGAGGTTCCAGTGCTCCACCCCTCTCGTGGTAAAGAGCTTCCTCCTTACATCCAATCTAAATCCACTCCTTTCTAGTTTAAACCCAGTGCCCCTCATCCT
>JANIJG010018831.1:9469-27865 GCA_024611175.1 Megaceryle torquata
CCCAAACAGTCAAACCAAACCCATCTCATCTGAAAAGAGCTATTACAATAGGTCAAAATAGAGAGGGAAGTCTTGGATCATAATCCATGCTCTAAAACTCAATGATTAATGTTAACTTTAAAAGCCTGATCCCATGTCAAGGAACCTGGTTAAAAACTTTAGAGTCCTTCCTTCCACTTGAGAACTTTCAGATGTGAACTACTATCTATCTTAGCTCTAACGAGGCCATGCCTTGAGTACTGTGTCCAGGTCTGGGCTCCCCAGTACAAGAGAGATATGGACATACTGGAGAGAGTCTAGGAAAAGGCCACTAACATGGTGAAGAGACTGAAGCATCTCTCCTATGAGGAGATGCTGAGAGAACTGGGACTGTTCAGCCTAGATCACCTCAGGGGGTTCTTTTTAGTGTATATCTAGATATACTAATAACAATGGGTGTAAAAAGGATAGAGCCAGGCTCTTCTTAGTGGTGCCCAGTGACAGAAGCAGAGGCAATAGGCACAAACTGAAACACAGGAGGGTCCATTTTAACATCAGGAAAGACTTTTTTGTGAGGCTGACTGGGCAATGGCACAGGTTGCCCAGGAAAGTTGTGGAGTCTCCATCCCTGGAGATATTCAAAGGCCATTTGAACATGGTCCTGGCAACCAACTCTACGCGGTCCTGCTTGAGCAAAGTGGTTGCTTGAGCAAAGTGGTTGTACCAGTTGACCTCCAGAGGTCTCATCCAACCTCAACCAGTCTGTGATCCTGTGATATGAAGGGTAGATCTTGACACCAAAACTTTTCATACTTTCTAAGAAAAACAAATTTATTACTCCCATTTTATGAGGAATTTAATCTCTCTCTGTAAGTTATAAGTGTGCTCAGCACTTAAGCACCACTTTGGGGAAATTGTCCAAGACTGTCCTGGAAATACTCATAAATATTGGTGTGATTAACACTCTAGAAATTATTTTGGTCCACATAGTCATATTTGCCAAGCAAGATCTGTAAGGGGGAAGGGATAGAGTAGCAGTCAGAGCACAACTCAGGCTGTACCCTTAATATTTTTTTTCCTCTTGTTCTCAGTGTCACAAATGTTTGTGGGCTTAAACATAAAATCAAGCAATCAATATCTTGTGGAATAGCAGTGAAAATAAAGCTGGAGCTTATTAGGGATTGTTTAGCAATTTACTAAATATAGCACAATGCTGTAACTAAGTAGTGAAAAAGACCTAAGTACCAAGTTTCTCATCTCAGGGGAAATTGATTCGGGTTTTTTGTTTGTCTGCTTGGTTTTATTTTTAAAGGGCACCTGACATTGTTCAGGACACCTACCTCTAAAGTCATACCACCCATGTTTAGAAATGTAACTGACTTGTTTAGGAATTGCCCTAGGTTTCTGTTCTGTAGCTTGTATTCCCAGTTACATGTTCCATTTCAACACTTTGTTCTGAGTTAAGTTAACCTTAGTGAAGCTGATAGATGCAATGTCTCATTCAGATAAAGTGTAAAAAACCCCATCACCCTGTCTATATCCTTTATAGAATAGACAGCTGAAACAGTAATGTCTTATGCCTGTAAAATGATACACACAGGAGTAAGAGTTATCTGTGTTTTCCTGTACCTTGTTAAAAATATGCAGTCTTGTGGCAAACTAAGGCGTGCAGGATTGGCTGGACTTTAGTCCTTTGTGTGAGAAAGAAATAACAAGTTGTAGTAAAACAGAAAGGTAAACGATATACAGAAACACACAGACACAAAAATACAGTTTTCAGTTTCATTTCAACATAAAGCTTTTGGAGCTGTGTCAGAGACATGTGGAAAAGGGCTGGAAACCATGAGAAAGGAAAATGGGAAGAACAGTGACTTTTTCTTTTCCCATGAATTCTAGTATTTTGTTCCCCCAAAAAGAAAGATTTTGTATATTCTTTAGATCATTTTGGGGCATCTCATTCATCAAAACACTCTAAAATGTTGCTGCCATTACCTTATACTGGTTAATTAAAGTTAAAATCTTCTCAGAGGCAAGCTGGAGCTGGGGCTGTTATTTTTCCTTTTTCGTAAAATGCATAAAACTTGCAACTATAGAAATCAAAAAAAGTCTTCAGTCTCTGACAATTAATTGTCATGAAGGCACTGGAAAGAAGACATCTGAAGGACAATTTTTTTAATATAAGTAATACAGTTTTATAGCAGATGTGTCAGGTATATTGAATTGTCTTATTGTGGGTGCATCATTCATTATATTTGCATAAAAGGAAAAACAACACTGAAGATTAATGAATATTTTTTCCTGTTCCTCTACATGCGCAACAAGCTGAACAAGGTAAATGAAATTAAATAACAAAATTATCTTTATCTTGATGTGAGATAATGGAAGTCATATGAGGTGTATTATTAATTATGGCAATGCACAAGTATTAAGGACATATTGTAAGCAGCATGATGTAAATAATAAGCACATGAAAGACATTATTTGCTATTATTTGGAAAAGAGCATGGGTTCGGGACAAAGACATAAATTTCTACAAAAAAAACCCAAACCCAACACATCAGCATTCCTATCTTAATGATTCACATTGATTTATTAATGTTTGGGTTTCTTTTTTTGTTATTTTGAAAGCTACTTTTTGGAAGACATTTTCTAAACAAATATGTTATGCAAACTTACAGTTACCATGAAAATAATCTCAGAATCTCATAAATAATCAAATAAATATTATTTGAGTTTTTGCGTTAACTCTGCTTTCAGAGCCACAGACACACATTATGACCTGCCACAGTCAGACTTGCTTTTCTGACCTGTTTTGTTTATTACTTTTCCTTTCCAGAAGTGACACTGACAAATCACTTCCACTCATTGTGCTAAAGAAAAGATGGTTTTCTCACCACGTGTTCTTGCTCATGCTCACCTTTGTGAAATGTGCATTAGACTGCAATTACCCCTACTACTACATTATCTACAGCATTTCTTAGACTGGGAAGATAAAAGTTCTTTTATACTCTCTTTACTCTTCTTTATATAAGAGCGAATTGATACTCAGGAATTAATATGAGCATGCATTAGAGCATGGAGGAATGTCAGTTTCTGAGATATGTGTATCAGGTTACACATGTCAATTACAGCAATCATTTCCTTCAGCGAAAATGAAGGGCAATATCAGTAGTGAAATAGGCTACACAGAAACTCTGGTGTTGCTGAGTTAACTCTATATATGTGCACACACGTGGTAATGATCTCGATCAGTTTCGCTGAAAAGTTGTGAAAGAGAAGCATCCAAGTTTTGTGGGGATATACTGTAGCAATAAATAAGCTTTTGAAGGTGTAATTGCTTTTTTCCTAATTTTTCTAATTATTTTTGTACTTTTATTTTTAGTTCTTTTATCAGTTCTGATTATGAGAGGGACTGAAACTTTCTTTTTAACCTCCTTTGCTGTACTATCTAATCCCTAATGGAATCACCCTAGAGTCTGTAGACTAAGTTTATGCTGGGAAATAATATGCATTTTCAGGGAGAGATTTCATCTTATGTATTTCTGAGTACAGTATCAGAATGCAGCTGCAGTTCATCTCATTCTGCTGAACTCAGAAACAATATGTGATCTACAAATTCATATGTTCCTCTGTCCCTAAACAGATACTTGATGAAGACACAATACACTATTTCTAAACATAGAGCAGGGTGTGTGCACAATAATTCCAGGGACCAAGCAGGTATGCATGTCCCTCACTACTTCCAGAAGCCTCCGTTTTCTTTCCTATGTCCCTTATGTTTAGGAATATATCATTCACTTATCTGTAACTAAGAAACCTGTCTATCTTTTTATGTCTTCTACTTTTGATCACACTGAAGTCTCAGAAAAATAAGAATATGTCACTAATGGAGTTTTCTTGTTACCAGTTCAGACTGGCTTCTTCAACAGCACTTAAGCATCTGAATGCATATCCATTAGTCACCTTGAATTCATGCTAGACTTGTGTTCTCCATTAACCCACAAAGCATTCAGCTTTTTCCTCTGACCAAATGTTATTAAACAGAGTTACAGGAAACGTGCCTCAAGTACACTGTCCACAGTAGCAGAGTCTACACTTCTAACACTTTTTATGTTCACTGTGGCAATATGACGTGCAAAAAACACAAGTCTTTTATAAAAGTCAATTGCACATGTGCCTGAGAAATAATCAAGAAGAAATTCTATCTATATGAAAGGATGAGGGCCACTGTGCTAGAAATCTTTCAGATGCTTTCAGTATGTAAATTAATTGAGGAAGGGTGGGAGATTTCCATAAAGCTATAGCTACCAGTGAGTGACTTACAAACCTTCTCATTTAGGATAAAGTTCATGAAGAATTTGAACAAGAGATTCTAACTATAGGTGAGTAATGCTAGCATTATGTGATTAATGAACTAAAAAGAATACATTATTTTGTTAACACTGCAGTGAATATAACTTAGTATAGTCTCAAATAACTTGGAAATGTTTGTAGTCCAGCTCAAATATTCCATATATATATCCATATATATCTAAAACAAACTAGATCTCTCATTCATATTTAGATGCTGGCACTGGAGAGTCTGAGGAAGCAGCCTCCATGAGGAGGGGCCAGGGCTGCCCTGTGCTACACACCGCCAGTTCCAGCTAGCTCCAACCCACCCTCCCCCGGGAAACATTTAAGCCCAGAAGGCAGGAAATACTTGAGCGAGGAGGATGCATCAGAGAATCAGGAGTGAGG
This sequence comes from Megaceryle torquata, assembly GCA_024611175.1. Classification (NCBI taxonomy): domain Eukaryota; kingdom Metazoa; phylum Chordata; class Aves; order Coraciiformes; family Cerylidae; genus Megaceryle; species Megaceryle torquata. Next base: position 14,189 of record JANIJG010018831.1, read on the forward strand.
TTGAGTTTTGGAAGAAAGCGGGTGAGAAGGAAGGTTGTTTTAGTTTTGGTTTTGGTTTTCACTATGCTACTCTGTAATTAATTGTCAATAAATTAAATTTAAATACCCTAAGTCGAGTCTGTCTTGCCCACAACAGCAACTGGTAGGTGATCTCCCTTTCTTTATCTCAATCCACAGACTTTTTCATCTTATTCTATCCTGCATCCTGCTGAGGAGAGAGAGTGAGAGAGCTGTTGGATGGGCATCTGGTAGGCAACCAAAGTCAACACATCATAAGTTCTCATTAGAATGGAAAGGATAATATATGAAACAAGTTTATTGTTTGTAGGAAGGTGGATTGTGACATAAAATCTAGCAAATATAATAAATGCAGGAATAAATTAGTATCTCATCTCAGATAAATATGCATATTTAGAAATCAAAAAACAACAAAACCAAAAAAACCCCAAAACAAACAAACAAAAAACAGAATAGAAAGTGTCATTTCCTCTGCAAATGATAATGGAATAACACAGATGCTATTTATTTTCTCTATTTCTAAGTATTTTTTCCCCTTCTCATTGATAAAATACTGCAATTTTTCTTTCTATTCCCTTCATTTATTTCCTTTTGCAATATTACTTTTCTGTTTTCTCACATTATTCCTTTTACTTAATAAGGATTATTGTCTTGTATAAACATAAATTATAAATGTATGACTAAAGCCCAAAACACTATGAGTAGAAGAAGACAGCAATTCTATATTTGTTTGTCAGTGATGGATAGGTGGTAGATACGAGAACACTGCTATTCATGTCAATACATTAGCAATGAAAGACTTGCAAAGAAGACATCAGAGTAGTGATATGCCAAAAAGGCACTTCAGTCTCAAAAAAGACACCAAAAGAACCACACAAGGATTAAAGACATTTTGAATATAAACAAGTTTATTATTGAACTATCAATTATTACATACATCAAAAAACCTAAATAAGGGCTACAGGTCAAATGGTAACATCAAAGCAGAAGATAAATCTCATTTTGATTGAATACTAGTGTGAAAACACATTTTAATGGAGTCTGTTTATCAATTCCTGGGGTTTATTCTATGAAGCTGCTTTATCCCCCATAGCAATAGCTGCTGAGTATCACAAACATTTTGTGTGGTGTCTTATTCAAGATGGAGAAAAAAAGGTATGTGTAGAACCATGTGCCTCTGTAAAATCACAAACTGTAATTATAAGATTTGTAATATAATCCATTTGCATGTAAATCATATATGTATGTGCATCGGTATGTATATTTGCATATCTATTCAGTATATGTCCATGCATATACTTTGAAGACAAATATGAAGACAAGGGTGCTCACTTCAAAAATTTACAATTATCAAACCGTATTGGAAATCCCTTTATCAGTGTGAGTACCCCACACATAATATATCCTGCTCACCTCAACAGAGATGCCTTTGTGTGTAACTGTACTCTTGAGTCAAGACTCGGATACATGGCATTAAGCATACACCTGTCATGTCATCTGTGTTCTACTTGAATAAGAAAACAACAAATCAAAACCAAACACATAAATTTAAAAGATAAGTAATACTGCCAGTATAGATTATGCCAGAAAACTTTCTTATCTAAGTTAATTTGTGTGTACTATCAGCACATAAACTCTTACAGGCAATTTTCTGTACCTATACTGCCTTTCTTCCTTTTCATATTCTGATCTGATTCTGTATACTGTGATTAGGTTACACTATGTAGGAAAAATACCTTCAACTAAAGTAAAATAAAATTGATATTACTCAATGAATAGAGATCAGATAATCAATCCAAAGTTAGGCATGAAGAATAGCGTCTGTTAACAAACATAAGTTGTCAATTTATTTGATTTACTTTCTTCCTTCTCCCATCCTTGTTGTGCATAGTCTCCAGACTTTACCAAACTTTACAAGTCAAGTTACCTGATTTTCTGTTCTAAGACAGATTTCTTTCTTTCAATGATCATGCTATTTATTTCTGTGTCAGTTCCCCTGTGAATCCATATCCTTAAATGCCAAAATAATACCATATGCAATGACATCTGTGCTAGAGACATCCATATTTCAAAGGCTAAAGTGAGTTGAAGAAAATTCTCATTTAGCCCTATTCTGGTACTATCTTCAGTTGATAAAATTCGTGAAAGGTCGTTGTTGACTGATAGCTCTGTATATCTCTTCTTTTAGTACCCAATTACAAAGGTTGTCTCATTCACTTTACCTGTATTAAGAATTTCAGCTTTACTTTCTCCTCAGTTATGAAAGCATTTTCTTATTTTTACTTTTCTTCCCAGTATATATCTTGTCTTGTCCCCCATCATGAATATCCTCATATCTGTGCCAGTGAGCATCAGTTTTGTTTGTATTGTTGAATTAATGATTTCTAGAAAATATAGAGACAGAAGAAAATAAATCTGACAGAAAAGAAGCAAACAATTATTAAATCCAGCTAATAAAGTGGTATCAAAGGGAAACAAATAGAGATAATGCCTATTCTATTAGTGTATTTACATCAAGTTAACGTTAGGGCTGAAATTAGAAAATCAGACTTTTTAAGCTCACTGGTCCTAATTCTGTCTAAATCGCTCTGTGTGTTTGTGCAACTCACAAGACAGTTGAGTGTTGATATTTATAAAACAGACACAATGTTTTTAATAAACCTACATGATAGTCATATCATGCTTCAACTGAGTATTTAATATATTTCAAATGTTTTGAGAGTCTACAAGAAAATCTCTGTGATTATATAAGTTTTAGATATTCATTTATTTACTCCAGATTTTTGGTGTTTTCTCTAATTCTTAGTTCTGGATTATTCAAATACAGAATATGAAGAGACTTTATGGTTTTACACAGTAAAAATATTTTAAAATATTTTGAGGTGAGGATTCAAAAGTCCTATATAAGTATCCAGCACTTAGAAAGGGAGAAGATTTGAATATGGTTTGGGAATAGTGCATATGCTATTTTCCCTCTTTTAATAAGATCTCCTTCACAAAGTGGGTGAAAACTCAGTTTTAGGGATTTCCCGTATTTCCTCACAAGCTGCAATTTTAATAATGAATAGCATTCATCTATCAATAGTATTCATTTGTCTTTTTATTATTTTAGAGCAACTGTGACACTCAGTAACTGAAGACATTAACTGTACATGAAAAGGAACCTCAGTTGATATTAAGATACAATAAACATACACAGCTGTAATTTGCCATCTTGAAAACAGTTTGAAAAAGAACAAACCCTGGTCCTGATAGTGTACTTCTAGCATTTCCTTTACTGTCTTCAAGATAAAAATCTGTTTCTTGTATTTACATTATAGTATATCACATTTAGTTTGTACAGCTCTAAGGCTATAGCAACATATATTAAAATAGCTAAGAAATATAAAGAAAAGAGAGTGCTTACTTCAGTATGATGGTACTTCAATACTGCTATTTGGAAAACAAAAGACCCTATTAATGTCTATAATAGTACTGTATGGCTTAAAATTTCTTTCAATGCAAAACTGATTTGCATTAAATGTACTTGTAAATAACAAGATGAGTGTAACAAAAGCAAACAGAGCAAGAAAGGTCTAAAACATTGTGGTGTTATTTAATGCCAAAAAGAGCTGAGAATAATGAATATTTATAAGTTTGCCAGTGTATTTTTTCCACTGATAAAGAATTAAATGCTTTCCATAGAATTTATTTCCTTGTAAAAAATACCTCATGAGAATAAAAACAAAACCCCTACAACCAAATAAAGCAAAATAACTTTATCTGTGTTCATTCCACATATGTTGGAGGTCTAAAGACTATTTCCCACCTTTTGGTTAAGATTCTTCTAGAATTAAGAAATCTGACAATATTCTCCCTGTCTTACCTGCTCCTCATTAATACCTACATTTCCTGCCTAAGTTTAAAGTGCCTAATTACAGGACCTATTTTAAAATAATAATTAAAAAAATAATTATAATTAAAAAAAGACATTCTAGCCTTCTTTTTAAAGATAGGAACCTTCAGAAACTTTGCCAGTATAACATCTGAATTATGTTCTGAAGGTAATAAGCCCTCTCCATTGACTGCTAGGAAACCTAACATAAAAGCAGTTCTAAATTTACATGTACATAAGCATATAAAGTTATATGGGATTAATCTAGACCTTACTTGCCAGAGAAGTCAGCACTCCATTCTACTTTTTTTTTTTTTTCCCCCAAGGTAATTTGCCATTAGTTGTATTGAGGAATATTTGATTAAATTTGCTTGCTGTATTTATACTGGGAGGAACATGCCTCTCTTATGGACTGTTATTGCACAGATCATAACATACATGCCAGAATAGCCATTGTTTTCAGTGTTTTGGGGGTTTTTTTAACACAAACTCAGAAACCAAACCACATTTGCTTATTCTATCAAATATTCACAAATAATATTAATTATTCCAAATTCTCAGTTGCAAAATGCCAAGTTTCATATACTGTACTTTTAATCACATTTCAACAATTTCTGTCAATTTGCATTTTTGATTTCCAAGTGTGTTTTTTTCCTGACAACTATACAGTGATAATTATTCCTACCACATTTGTAGGAAACTTTGCAGCATTTAAAAAGTTGAAGTGTCTTTACTCATGCTGCTAAGCATCATCTCTTGCATTATTAACTCTGCATTTTAAGGGACTGTAAACCATCTGTAGTGGGGTAGAACTGGACAGGAAATACCATCACATGTAACATCCATGTCCAGCAACCAAATGCAGATATATACAACCTCAAGTAGTTCCATCAAAGTAAATGAGACCATCGAATGTTTTAATTGCAGCACCTTCTTGAATATGCTTATGGTCAAGTATACTCATACTAAGCTCATCTACTGGATCAAGGCCAGATACTCTACCATTTCAGGGATCACTCTATAAATTATAACAGAAAAGCTAAACATCATATACTGAGATTCATGAAAGCAAATAAAGGGGAGAGAATGGTAATATGACAATATCTTGCTGGTTTTTTTTTCAAACACACATTTCTCTGAAAAAGATTTCTAACTTTACCAGTAAATGTAATTTTTGAGTAGACAAGGAGGAGAAAAAGACAAAATCTAATTCTCTGGGGGAAAATATAATTTTCTCTGAGGTCTTACAACTATATAACTTCTGAAGAAATTGGATGTGTCAAGGCTTTTAGTGAAGGGCAAGCTCAAAACAAAACAAAACAAAACAAAGTATACAGAAAAAAATAAACACTGTCCACAGTGACACATTTGGGAAAACAGTGCCTATTCTACAAGGTATGTGTTTGGACTGAAAGGCCAATAGAAAACTGGTTTTAGATGTTTCTTTTTTCAGGAAGCATTTTTTTTTCAAGTACAGCAAATGGCAGAAAAGAATGAACTTCTCCCTCCATTGAACTTTACTAATATCATTATCATTAATGGTGACCTTTTGAATTTATTGGTATGATCTGAACTCAGGCATCTAAAACGAGACGATAAGCCATATGTGTAATCAATATATAAATGAGTTAAAACGTGAAAACCTCAGCTCCATTATCCATACAGAAAAGTAATAAACAAAAAAATTTTAAAAAAATAATTAAATAATCATCCATGTACATTTGTAGATTGTAATTCAGTGTAAAACAGTTAATGTTTCTATGTTTTTAAGGAAATAGTTTTAGTTAAAGCCTTTATGGGATTGCAGCAACTTAAACCTTCATTCGGAAAAAAAAATAGAGATAGATAGAGAGATAGAGAGATAGATATTTTAGAGACTTAGATAGACTGAGAGACTTAGACTGGATCACTGGGCCAGTGTTAATGGTATGATTTTCAACAAGGCCGAGTGCTGGTTTCTGCACTTGGGCCGCAACAACCCCATGCAACACTACAGGCTTGGGGAAGTGTGGTTGGAGAGCTGTCTCATAGAGAGGGATCTGAGGGTTCTAATTGACAAGCAAATGAACATGAGCCAGCAGTGTGCCCAGGTGGCAAAGAAGACCAAGGGCATCCTGGCCTGTATTAGAAAAAGTGTGAGCAGCAGAAGTAGGGATGTGATTGTCCCCCTGTACTCAGCACTGGTGAGGCCTCACCTTGTGTACTGTGTCCAGTTTTGGGCACCTCAGTACAAGACAGATATCGAGGTGCTGGAGTGGTTGCAGAGGAGGGCAATGAAGCTGGTCAAGGGACTGGAGAACAGAATATATGAGGACTCTTTAAAGGAGCTGGGTCTGTTTAGTTATAATGTTAAGCAAATACAGTCCCCTTTTTACCAGGACTAGGAGATAGCTTGCAGCAGACACATAGAATTACTTTGATGGGCTCTTTATGAGGTGGGAAAACCTAATGATAAGGTTTAAGAGAGCCTTGTCCTTTGTACAGCAGCATTTTTTTAGTATGTGCTTATCTCGGAGTATGTGCATTCCACCAAAATCAACAGAATACTATTGTGTTTAAAGGTGGGGGATACTGTTAGACATTATGCTAAAATCAATCTTATATAAGGATTCCAAAGTTACTATTAAAGGTTTAGATGTAACCTGGTTTTCCCCATACAGTATTAACCAATTAGTTAAAATTCCATATCACAGAGTGTTGCTATTCATCTTGTGCATACCTTGCATATGTGTAGAAAGTGGAAGCAGAAAGAATAGACTGCAATTTATAATTGAGAAAAGAGCTTATTAATGTCCATTTGAAGATCAAAGTAGGGTTTACTTATTAGTTTCACAACTTCATTAAGTATATTCACAATAGTTGTAAAATTCCTTCATTGTTAATAAGCATTGTAAAGTATAAAATACATACTTAGCATGTAGAATTTTATAATTTACTATTATTTCTTTCTAAACACTTCTGAGATCATTGGTATAAATCTAATTTAGATATTCTTCCTTTTCTTTGTCTAAAGCATACTTTTTTTGGCCAGAATCCTTTGCAATGGTATAATTCAAAGAAACATGTTTACAAAAACCAACAGATATTTTCACACCAGATTGCAAAGCCAGTCTTTAATTACATCTCTTCATCCAGTGTCCTTGATTAACATTATACCAGTTAGTATTTGTGGATATGTTTTACCTAAATTTTTCAGTCTAAAGTGTTTCCCACTGTCAAAGAGTAGGGCTGGAGAGCCACTGGACAAATGACAGATGCTCCTTATTAACACCTCTCCTTTCCCAATGGGAAAAAGAAAGGAAATAGGGAAACTGAAACAGCTTTAATGAAATTTATAATAATAAAATGGAACGTGTACAAATATATGCAAAAGTGGTATAGAACCCAACCCCCTTCTGATGGCAGTTAGGTCACCATCACCACTGATGATGTGGAGCAGGCACTGGAGAAGTCCCAGGCTGGACTCAGAGGCAGATGGGAACTGGTTTCAGGAACAGATGGATGGATCAGGATCAAAGACAGAAGGGACACAGTCCTCCTGGACACCAGCCACTGAAGAAGAGAGCTTGACACTCATGATACCTCAGCTTTATACTGAATATGAGGTACATGGAATGGAATACCTTGCTGGTCAGTTTAAGGGTCACCTGTCTTGTCTGCTCCTCCCCACAGGTGTGGCCTTTCACTTTATGCAGCCCCAGTATTTCACACAGTATTTAGCAATGACCTTGGTCTCAACAGGAGAATTATACCAATTCTTGATAAACATAGAGTGTTATCAGTTTGAGAAGCAGACACTGTCTACAGAAACGTGTGGTTGAGTTCAGATAGTGTAGTTTCTTAGAAGATACTTCTCTGAAAATTGAAATCACTGAACAGAATTAGTTCTGTTCTAGCTCAAAACAGGACATAGCATTACAGCAGTAATTAAATAAATTATACGGGAATTATTTTGTATGTAGATGCAGATGTAGGTGTAGACATATGCATATACATATTTCTTTTCTTCAACTCTTAATACTCCTGAAATTTAAATCAATTTCTTTTCTATATAAGTAGGAGAGGAGGGAAAAATCAGTAAGTAATTTTAATAGAAAAGCTCACACACATATATTACATGGAGTTATTTACTACTATGTTGATATGGTCTTTGCTCAGAGTTGACCAATCTGTGCATCTGCAGAGGACAAATTTCATCCCATATCTCTGTAATGTTCTGTTTATTGCAGTAGGGTAATCATCATTGCTCCACAGAGGCAAATATATATCATCCATACACATTCAGAAGTTGTCACATTTTTTTTAAATAGGCTTTTCTGAAGATACTTGAATAACCATAGAAAAGAACTTCATACGGAAGAAAGTTTACAGTTAACTCAGTGCTAGCAATCATGATTTCCAAAGAATTGGTCTCAGATAGTCCTGTCTCTGGACTTAGCCCTAGAAAACAAGCTGGAACAGACAACTTTCGTAGTAGCTGAAATGGCTGGATATATGTCCCTTGCCACTGCGTGGATGTTTCAGATAACTTTTACCTGAATACTCACTTCCATATCTCAGAGACTGTGACTTTTGCTAGTAAAGGAACATCTTGCTTAATTTCTTCCACGTAATTTTTCTTTGATACCATTCTTTCAGAGACCACTGAAGTCACAGAGACCACAGGGCACAATCTGTGCAGGTAGGAGTGACAGCTATAGAATCAACTCCCAGTTTACAAGAATACTTTTCTTTCCCAGAACTCTTTCTTCTTGTTACCATGACATTCATGATCACTTGAATGAAAGCTGTTTCCCACTTGAAACAAGATGTCCTTCATGAAGGATCTTACTTCTCATTTCACTGCAGCCAGTATTCAGTGACCTTAAAGACTTGTTGCAAAGCCCATCTGTTTGTTGAAGCTTTTCCTTTAAAGAAATAATTTGATTGGCAGGACTGATTAAAGCTACCTATGAGTAAAGTTAGGACCTCTTCTTTGAGTTGGAAAGATATTACAGTAGATAAAAAAGGAAAAGAGAGGATGATTTATAGACTTCTTAATTCCTTGGGGTTTTTTTGTTTGTTTTGTTGTTTAGTTTTTGTTTTACTCTATGTATGGAGTGTGAAATAGGGTCTGTGAACAAATCTGAATTAGCAAACACCATCATTTTACAACAGCTTTACAATGTCCACCTTAAACTTTGTGGTTTTATCTTTTGTCTCTGTCTTAAGCAAGAAATCTAATTCTCATTGAATATTCTAAATAAAAATCCTTCAACTCTGGAATTCTGAGTTAATAAAAGTTGACCCAGGGGGCCATCATTTTGCTTCATCAAAAACTTTATCCCTATAGCAAATAAAAACTCTGATGGTCTCTTTCTGAGGAGCAAAACTCTAAGACACAATTTCATTATAAAAGACAGTAGGAAGTATATTTTTCAGTTTTGAAGAAGAGATTTTCCACATCATATTTACATCTTCCAATCATATATAATTATTTTCTTTCTTAGGATCCTTCAATCCCTGGATATTTGCACAGTATTAAGGAAAAGACTATATCCCAGGTTTGTTATCAAGTATCAGTGAGCCTTGTGAGAGTCAGTTTGGAAGTCTTTGTTCATGACAACTACTATTTTAATATTCTATTACCTTTTAGGGGGAAGATAGTTGTTCTAATTCTACACTTAATTCTTTCTTAGTGTTGCTTTCAAATCCAAGCTCAGCCAAGAAGAGTTTCCCTTTAACAAATATGTAATTTAATGTCTCCTTGTAGTTTACCACATTCAGACAAGAACCTATTCACTTAACCTAGAGAGTTCATATGAAAAGGAAATTACTAATCCATTTCCTATAACATCCTTGAGGGTAAGCTCGGGAAGTGTGGGTTAGAAAAGCAGACAGTGAGAAGGGTTGAGAACTGGCTGAACAACAGAGCTCAGTGGGTTGTGATCAGTGGGGCAGAGTCCAGCTGGAGACCTGTAAGTAGTAGTGATCCCCCAGGGGTCAGTTCTGGGTCCAGTCTTATTCAATATCTTCATTAATGACCTGGATGAATGGATGGAGTGTACCCTTAGTAAGTTTGCTGATGATACAAAACTGGGAGAAGTGGCTGATACACAAGAAGGCTGTGCTGCCATCCAGAGAGATCTGGACAGACTGGAGAGCTGGGCAAAGGCAAACCTAATGAAGTTCAACAAGGATAAGTGTAGAGTCTTACACCTGGGGAGGAACCACACCATGTACCAGTATAGGTTAGATGTAGACCCACTTGAAAGCGGCTCCACTGAGAGGGACCTTGGTGTCCTGGTGGACAATAAGTTATCCATGGAACAGCAATGTGCTCTTATGGCCAGGAAGGCCAATGGTATCCTGCGGTGCAAAAAGAAGAGTGTGTCCAGCAGGTCAAGGGAGGTTCTCCTCCCCCTCTACTCTGCACTAGTGAGACCACATTTGGACTACTGTGTTCAGTTCTGGTCTCCCCAGTTCAAAAGGGACAGGGCAATACTAGAGAGAGTCCAACAGAGAGCTACAAAGATGATGAAGGGACTGGAACATCACTCTTATGAGGAAAGGCTGAGAGCCCTGGGGCTATTTAGCCTGAAGAAGAGAAGACTGAGAGGGGATTTTATGAATGTTTACAAATATCTTAAGGGTTGGTGTCAAGTAGAAGGGGCCAGTCTTTTTTTAGTTGTGCCCTGTGATAGGATGAAAAGTAATGGTAGCAAGGTGAAACACAGGAAATTCCACCTCAACATGAGGAAAAACTTCTTCACTGTGAGAGTGGCAGAGCACTGGAACAGGCTGCCCAGAGAGGTTGTGAAGTCTCCTTCTCTAGAGACTTTCAACACCTGCCTGGATCTGTTCCTCTGTGGCCTGCCCTAGGTGTTCCTGCATTGTCAGGGGGGCTTGGACTTGATGATCTCCAGAGGTCCCTTCCAACCCCTATAATTCTATAATTCTATGATTCTATAATTTTTAATAACCTAAGAAGACTATAATTAAGTAATTATTTAAAGCCATGTAAAATTTGTCCAAAACTACAGTAACTTTGCAGAGTTATTCTGAAAAGTTAAAATTAGTGCTAGTCACTCCCAGTTCTCTATCCATTGTCCCTTTAAAATATGTTTGCCAGACCCTGCCTAACATCTGCTCATCTGTAGCTGCATTCTTTCCATTATTTTGTGCTATTGAATTCAGAGAATCAAGTTAACATATCTGTAACATTAGTACACAGAGAATATGCACTAAAACTGAGTCAGTAGGTGCATATGTGGCTCACCTGGGTGGCAAAATGGAACTGGAGTTCAAGGATTCATACATTTGTGTAAAAAGAGTTCCTATCTCTTTCTTTATCTTCTCTCCCACCCACACCCCCTCCAAATCCTAGTATAAATTTAATTGGAATTTAAGCTTCTACCAGTGCGAAATCACTGGCACATGTATCAGGTCTCCTCTCTTTGAAGACAGAAATAAGACTTCTGTTGCCTTAAGTGAGATGAAGATCAAGCATTAAAATTTGTGCGACCCTCACTTCAAAGTTTCACAGAGTGTTACCTGGCTATTCCATGTTTCATAATATGGATGGTTTTATAATCAAGATATTATTTTGTTTCTGTATCATGATAATCATGTATATTCCACTAGGACTTTAGCTGCATAAGGTTTACTGTAAGTCCACAGTTCATGTTAATGATGTCTCGTAATTATAGAACAGAAAAATAACTGAGTAACCATGACTCAAGGGAATATCTTCAGCTGTTGAAATTATTGTGGCTACACTGAAAATCTAAGGGCATGCAGCTTTTTTTACCAAGTGAGAATATGTTTCCTTCTTCATCTTTTTCTAGCTTCATCATGAAGTTTTTGTGTCATCTGTGATGTGTAATTTACTGTGTCTCATGTCTTTAAATAGAGGGGACAGTATTTATTTCACAGAAATCCTGTGAAACTTAATGCTTGTAAGCTTATCTGAGAGCAAAAAGTGCAAACTTACTCATTACTCCATGAAGTATTTTCATCTGATTCTCCAATAACATCATATGGCTGCCTAACAACCTCCTGAAAGTCTGAATGTAAATGTTTACATCTGTAATACTTCCCAAAAGCTGTCTCGAGCAGAATCAGCAGGAAGGGAAATCTTTCTAAAAAGACTTCCTTATAATACATTCTTTCAATGGAAAATCATTTTTAAAGCCAAATGCAAGGAATTATTCATCATTGTTAGGGAGTAAGCTGAGGTATGGATGTTGTCAGAAAATGCAAAGCAGTTGAAATCATTTTAAGAAAAAAAAAACATGGTAAAAAACAACAGCAACAAAACAAACAAACAAACTGCACAACATCTGATTGCCTACATATAAACACTTGCTAGTGTTTCTTCCCTCTATCCCCTATATTAAAAGACTTCTCATGTCTTGTGCAAGTTCAGGATATTTTGCCTTTGGGCACAATTGCAGTGATTGCCTCAGTATTTAAATAAAAGTAATACCTTATGAACGATCTCTTAAATTAACATTTTATAGCAAAGGACGCTAGTCTGTGGAGGAGTTGAAGAAAAACCACTAGCTGTAGGAGTCTGTGCCACCATTTCCATATATAATTGTGATGTTGACTTTGCTTATGTGACAGGGGGTGTTTTTATTTTATTATTTCATTTTTATTTTAGTTTTTGCTTTAACACTGCACTAATAGGTAATTATTTATCTTGTCACTAATCTACCAACTTTAGTTACTATGATTTGATAAGTTATCCTCAGTTCCATCCTTTCATTCACTAATTTGCTTTCTTTTTCAATGATGCAGAGTATTCTGAAAGCTTTATATTTCACACTAACTGTTAGGTATGGTATATCATTGTATCTAAACCATTTTTGGAGACTGAATTAAAATTCCCCTTATTATTTTCCCATTCTCATGAGGCTAGACTAAGGGAATTAATGTTAGAGATACACTTCACTGAATGTAGAAGAAAATGCATAGAATTCTATAAAACAGTGTGGGAAAGAGAAGAAGAATGTTACATGGAAAGGCATCTGTTAAAGAAGCAGTACCTTGACCAGAAAAGAAAAACAAACAAACAAACACAAACAAACAAAAACAACCCCCACACCCCAAAAGTTACATAGACCTCAATATACTTTATGTAATGTTCTGCACTATGCAATAAATACTTTTATCCAGCATACTGCAATTTACCTTAAAATTTAAATTGAAATACTGCCTTGAGAGATGACTTACTCTGAAAGGCTAAAACAATTTTATTAGAAAAAGCTGAATTAAGTTTTTTCAGACTACTGTCAGTATAAAAAAATAATATGAGGAAAGATCTTAGAATCACAGAACAGCCAAGGCTGGAAGTGTCCTGGAAAGATTGATCATGGTCAAACTTCTCTTGGAAGAGGAAGCTTATTGTATCATATACTAAAAGCTTTTTGTATCATATGCAAAGAGGAGTGTGCTTTGAAACTTTCAGAAGGTTTTCAACCAAAGGAGACTATAAGAAAAATGCACTGAAAGAGAATCTCCTGTAGTTCAGTAAAGAATTTCCTGCTCTTTCATATCTCACAGTGCAGTGCAGCCACCTGGGACTTGTAGATATGAATCCAGTATACCAGGAAATCTGTGCCCTCCCAAAATGGAAAGTGAGGGACAGCTGAAAGGAGTCTATGAAACATGAAAATCTTGACTGACATGTTATTGTTTTCCTTTTTTTTATCCAAATAGGAAAAAAAAAAAGGCAATTAAAAAAACCCACAAAAAACCAGCAAAATAAAAATCTGAGAAAATCTGAGAAACTAGTAATGCTA
>JANIJG010018832.1:0-11366 GCA_024611175.1 Megaceryle torquata
GATTTTTAGCCAAAAATGAGTGCAATGAGGGCCAATAAAAATGTTTAGAACGTGAAATTTGTGTCTGAAATGAAGATACTAGTGGCAGCCCCTACAGTGCCCATCAAGTGCACCAGGCTTGGTATAGGAACTGACATCCCTAACTCATTCTGCAATTCTAACCTTCTCTTCCAGCACCTGCAGTGTTTACCCTTATTATGGTATATTTTACAGAACAAATGTTCAGCTGGGGTTGTCAGGCTTTATGTTGCTTTGTATGGCTGCAGAGGGTGAAAATCTATCTTTAATACTTAATATTACTTAATATCCTTAATAATACTTAATACCCTTAATACTCTGGCTTTGTGGCAGAGAACCATCTCTATAGTGACAACGTGCATCAATCCAAACCAGGCAGCAAGCTATAAGATACAGGCAGCCACCATAAAACAAACTCTATTTTTGAACTCACATTTTTATGTAAGAAGTCTAGCATTGGTGGTGGTTGCTGCTTCCAAGTATATTTTATGTAGGCAGTTTTAATGAGTGACATTTTAAAATGCGAATTGCAAGCTCTTCTGTGAATGTGAGCTGGTGAGCAAATTTCACGTTGAAGCGAAGTGTGTAATGATTAGATTCTTGCCCTGGAGTGATGAGGACAGAGAGTGAGATCCAGCGGTGCAGGTTTTCCTGGTGTAGGTGGAGCAGAGAGCCACAAGAGTCACACCTGCAGCCTAGGAAAGGGCCTAATTGTGGGCCTGTTTTCTGAGCATTAGTTACCTTTGACTTTCAAGTGGCAGTGGTCAGGAGAAGAGTAGTTTTTACAGGTCTTAATCAAAAGATCAGCTGGTTCTAGCCATAGGAGACTGAAATGTTTTCTTCCTTGGGCCAAGAGGAAGTCTCCATCAACAACATCTGGAATATTTCTAACATGCAACCCAAACATAATAAAGGTGTGAAGGCTAAAAATAGGAAACATCTACTACAGCTCTAACAGCCAAAGCAAACTGCAAAGAGCTCAGTACTTATGGCTTCAAATAGCTCGGTCCTTAGTTCTTTTCATGTTTCACTGGCATCCTTACAGCCATTGGCCCATGTACACAGCAAACCCCAAATGGGTTTTAAAATTAACCTAGAAAAGAAAAACAAAAGTCTTATAGATCAGAGGTAGCTGCCTGGTTAAATATTCTGTACTACCTTAGCATGTTTTTTCTTGTTGCTTTTTTTTCTATGCTTGCTTGATTTGGGAGGGGGAGTTGGTTTTTGTTTCATTCTTTCTCCTCACTTTTCCAAACTAACAAAGGAAAAGTAGGATCATCACCTTAGTTTTACTCTATTTAAGGACCACAGAGAGAAGGCATAGATATTAATTTATTGGGGAGGGCAGATTCATCTTTTAGTGATGAAACAGAATTAATGTAGGTGATGATGTGATTTTTCCCAGCAGTATCATAATCATCTGGGAGAGTATTAGACTGCTTCTTGATTAAACATCTCACATTTACTGTGATTCATTATTTTCTCAAAAAAAATCTTGACAACAAATGGATTCCTCCTTTACTATTCTCTCAACATTTCTATCAATAACCTCTTTACTATGTTTACATTTAGAAAGAAAAGAAGTTGTTGAAGTTCAGACTACTACATTAGTCTAGAAAAGTAGAAAGGTGACGCTTGTGGTTTGTCTACTGACTTGAATAAAAAAAATGAAGTGAGATCTACTTGGCAACCATCTAGAAACCACACAAAATATATTCATGTGCTGGTTGTCACCAAGAATTGAATGCATTCAGAAGAAAAAATGTAGTTTCTCACAGAAAGGCTGACAGTGCAGCAGCAACCCACTGTTTTCTGTTCCTACTTGTTCAGATCTGTGGCCATGTGTGTGGCCTTATCTTGCTTCTCACATGTATTATTAAAGCCCCTGCCTACTGTGCAGAAAATTTGTCTAAAAATTAATTCTCAAGTACAATTCAGGTACTGGATACTTCAGTTTTTGCATTCTCCATTTAATTCCAGGTTCAAAGATGACTGGGCATATAAGCCTGTGAAGAGAAGTTAGCATGTTTACCTCGTTAAATTGACTTCACCAACAAAAGCAGCACCCAGATTCCATTTGGATACAGGTTTGGAAGGTTTTTTCAGCTTGATTTCACTTGGCTAAACTAAAAGTAATCATGCAGATTCCCCTGAATTTGAACTCTGTATGGAGCTGAAAAAAAACATGCTTTGCTTTGCTTTAAATGGTCCTTGCTTTCAGCCATAAAACTTTTCTTTGGTGCATACTGGCACCTCAAGCCACAAAGTACTAAGCTCTAAGGCCTGATTCAGAAAAGCATTCATGTAAATGTTTGATTTCAGGTACTGTTGAGGGCCAGTTCCTGAAAACGTAAAGCTAATCACACATTTAACTACTTTATTGGAACAAGACCAGGACACAAGGTCTCAGAGATGGACGTGTCTGTGCTGTGCTGACAAACATCTGCTCCTGACAATGAGGCTGGCTTTGCTTACAGGCTCTCTGCTCCACTCAGCTATTTTAGGACAGGTTAGGGACCGGTACTGGGGTGGGGGGAGGAGGGATGTTTATTATGTGAAAAAAGGTCAGAAGTTTGCCTGCTTGCTTAAACCAGCAAAATCTGGTTTTAATCCATGAAAACACACCAAAACACTTTTCTTGGAGAAAAAGGTACGCTATATTTTTCCTGACCACTGTTTTCCCTGGTGACAGGTTTCTCATTCAAAATTATATTCACAGCTTTGTTTATGGGACTTTACAGAAGGATTTGTATGGGTTAGTGGGGGGGAGGAATACTCAGCAGAAACATAGAAACCATTAAAGAACATGAGGCTCGGGTGGTTCTCCTCCCCAGCTGCTACTGAGTTTATTCGCAAGTTGCAGCCTGGAAAAAGGGCTATGGCCCATCTGTACCCCGTACGTGGGAAATGTGGGAATTCATTTTCATCATAACCATAGGAGTGTGAGTCCAGCAGACCCTCCCCATACCTCCTCTCAGATCCCCCTCCATGCTGACTTAATTGGAGCCAGAGCAGATACCACCAAATGCTGCAGTGTCACAAGACTGGGTGGGGGGAAGGGGTTCAGGGGCTCAGCTGTGCTGCTAACTTTCTGAGGTCCACCACCATTCCATCCCTCCCTGGCATAACCATGGGGTTAAACAGCATAGCAAACTTTGTGTGGGTCCCTCCACGTGGGGCAACCTTCACCCCTAGAACAAACCAAGCATCACACTAAATGGTAGGTCATGAGTGGGAGATTGAAAAGGGCAATGCTGTGTTGCTGCACCATATCTTCCGGGTCTGAGCCTTTTCCCTTTTCAGCTGCAAAGCTCACACTCACTGCACGATGCCATGGGTATCAGAGGGATATTGTGAGTAAGCATCTCAGGAGGAAAAATGAAAAGGCAATATTGAAATTGAGGCAGAGAAAGGAGATGGTATTGCTTAAATTAGATCTCACTCTTATATGGTCTTTTGCGTAGAAGTTAAAAATTAGTTTCTTTTTATATTTTGTGCCTGCCTGGAAGATGCTGGGAAGGGCTATCTTAGAATGGTGAGGGCAAAGGCATCTTCTATATTAAACCTTTGTTAAAAGGACACACGTATGACAATAGGAAAAAGGAGAGATGATCATTAACAAACTTAACTGCTATCAAAAGCATTTGTGAAGAGGTTTGTCCTGAGAAAAGAAGCACTAAGGTTTTGGGGGCTCTTTACTGTTACACAGATATGAGAATAAGTGTTAAAAAAGGCAGTAATTCCATGGGTTATGTGAATAATTAAACTAATGAAGGATACCACTTTAAAACAAGTAATTTTATGTGAAGTACATGCATGGCAAATGTCAGCAGGCAACCTAATTACCTTCAAAAGTTTTTAGACATTTTAGCAGTTTTTAAAATATTCATTTTCATGTCTATCTATCTGTGGTTCAGCTGAGTATCTAGCCTCTAAAGCCATCTCTGCCCAAAAGGCAAAGTTACATTTAAAGTAAGCAGTGACCTCTGGATCAAAAATAACCAAGTCATATGCTCAAGAAGAGGTGAGTGATGGTAACAATTTATAGCTTTAAGCCTCAGGTTTGGTATTTTTACTTCCTTAAGGTCTCTCTTTAATGAGATTTCTTTGTTCTTTTTAATTTATTTTTTTTTCCAAAGAAACAGTTATTTTTTGTCCAATAATTTTATTAGGTAAAATTCACAGTATGTAGAACCATGTTAAATTTGGCAAAAGTGCTTTGGTTTCCTTAAATAAACATAGAGGTACAGAGCTCCAGCTCGTGGTTGTGGGAACTGCTGCCATGGCTCCATGTTCCACATTTTACCCACAGCATTCTCCCAGGAGGGGTAAGCCCTTCTCCCACTGCTGCTCCACATTTTGATATTTAGAAGAGAGCTTCACAGATATCCATTTAAAATGCCTTTATCTTAACATTTGGATGTGGTAGCTGCTGGGGGAGAGACATTGGTCGCTTTTTCAGGCTGCTACAGAAAAGCTGGTGACTGTAGAATGAGGAGCAGGGCTTTGTGGCTCACCAGTGGTGTTTGCGGGGAATGCGCCTCGTTCTTCCTCTCCTACTTGCAGCTTGATGGCTTCCTTATCACCCAGCTCCTCGGTCCTGCCTCACCAGTTATCCTTACCACCTTAAAGGAAAAACACTGAGTACTTATTATGGATTTGTATTTCTCAATACAGTTTAAAGGGAATGGTTTACCTCAGAATCTGAGAGTTTTGCCTGTAAATAACCATCTGTAATACCTATACCTTTTGCTGTAGCAAGTCAAGGTCTAGTGTTCCTCTAGACTTCAGAGGGAAAGCCATTATTCACTCTGGTATTAGCCACCACCTTAGTTGTGTCTTTTCTGTGGCTGTTAGTATTGAGTCAGACTTTGTTTTTTCTGAGGCTGAGAGAGGAAAGATGGTTTTAGTATTGACTCTAATTATGCATTTTGCCTCAAGCCACTGACACAAACATTTATTTGCTCAAGGGTCACCAGAGAAGTGGTTGAAAAACATCTGAAGATTTTAATTGGAATTTTATTCACATTTATGTTCAAGAATTCTAATGATCCTTTTATCAGTACAAGTAATGCCTTAAAATACTGAACTGAAAATACTGTAGGAAAAAGCCTTCTTGTGGTATTTACAAAAATTTTTGATCAGGGCAAAGATTTCAGGGAATGTGACTTCCTCTTGTAATTTTGCCACTTCTATGTTAAATTTAGGAACTAAAAGTGTAGGAAAAATCTTAAATCTTTTGGCTTTTAATTCAAAATGGTCCAAAACTATGAGATTTGGCTTTCTATTCAATGTAGAAGAAAGTGCTACTAAGGTCTAGTGTTAATCCCAACCAGCTAATTTGTGTGACAGCTACAAATTTGTTTCTAGAATTACACCTCAAGAAAATACTTGTTAAGCCTTTGTATTTTTTGTAGTGATGATGGAGTCAAAATGACTGCTTTGCTTCTGCTGTATGTACATTTGAGCTGGATTTTTCTATGAAGTCTGTGGAAGCTTGTTACCATGTTAAATGCCCACCTTTCATTGAATCCACACCTGAAGGGTAAGTAAATGAATTCTGAATTTTGCATTTGAAGTTACATATGCTTTTTATGGATTTATGCCAACTAGATTCTAGACTTAAAGAAACATTGTGATAACCTTAACCATACTGTGGCTAGCCTAAACCTCAAAGATCTTGTTCGTAGGGGTGCTGCTCTTTGAAGTGGCACCACTGACAGTTTTAGCTACTGTAGGTATTTATGAGGTATGAAATAATAAAGTAAATAGGCATAAAATGTGATTTTAACAGCATATAAGCGTCACCAGACTGGATTATATGCTCATGTTCCAAACATTTGTTTGCTTGATTTTTTGTTTTCTTTCAGCTCCTTTTTCCTTTTTGCTTTTTCTTTTGCTCTGTGAACCTGCCCTGAAGAAAATAGAAGCAGTGTTTGCCCACTACAATAGAAAATCTTGAACAGCTCAGATGTATATACTCACTGTGAATTGAACTTGCAGCTCTTAACGAATACTGTGTGTTTAGCCTGTTTACTCACCAAAGGAGCTGGAGAACTATCTGTGCATTTTCTACATTGCTTCCTGTGTGCTGCTTTGTTTATTGGTGATTTATTAATTTTACTTGTGATTTATTACTGTCACTTTATTAGATTATGTGCAAATTGGTGACAAAGCCCTATGTAGATCATGCCTTGTTAGTCATAAAAGCATTCAAGAAGCCATGAAAATCTGTTAAGCTTGAACCTATTGAATGAAAGAGTATAGTGCTGTCTATTGATCAGTAGCCTTTAGATATGTAATGAGTAGTACTTTGGACACTGTCAGATAGTGTTTTCCTTTGGATCTGATAAATTACACTCTTTTGTATTAGTGGTTTGAGATTTGACAGAAAACACTCTTGTACTAGTGTTTCTTTCAACTCTAGTGTTGTGGTGAACTTACATGGCCAAAAATTATAAATATTATTAGAAAGTCTGATAATTTCTCTTCCAACACAGTTTTAGCCATTGAGTTAACACTGGTTTAACTTTCGTATGTGGCAGAAAATTTAAGACTGGACTTCAAATTGTTTGCAGAATATATTTATAGCCTATGTGCATGATAGACACAATATGTCTCTCTCATATATGAATAATTTATAAAGATTTGGACTGTAGATATCTAATTTCTTTATTAATACAGATTATATTACGAATTTCTCATTGAACGGGAAAAAAAACATGTAAAATGAAGTCCTCATTTGTTGTTGAGTTGAAGGGTTCTTTGTTTCTATTTATAATACCAGGACTTGATTTCCTCCTGCTTTGCAGTTTATACAGCCATTTACACAAAACTAGAGCTGAGTTGTAGGTAAAAAGTTACTGTTTTAATTGGATAAAGTTGAAGGCAGAGCTTGCAGTGCAGCAGACCCCAAGACTTACCTCTGTGTCATTCTTTGAAGAATATCCCCATTAATAGTCATAGTCTAATTCACTAGGATGTTCCTCAGTGTTGGTGACTCACTTTCTCCTCCCCTCTGCTCCACTCCTCTCCCTTGTAAGAAAATTTAAATATTCAGAAGAATGACCCCAGCAGCCTATTTTATTAACAGGATTAGGGGCAATAAACTTCCAGTGGCTTCTTTTTTTCTGGGCATTTTCTAATTCTGCATTCAGTGCTTGCTTGGGTTATCTATGTTTGAATTAGTTCCTCTCAAATAAGCCTGATTTAGGCAATAGTAGCTATAACCTGTGGGGGCTGCTCATCAGTACAAAAGAACAGTGCTACTAGTTTGAACATCAGAAGTGCCCTGACACATCAAATAAGTAAAACGTTCCATTTAACTAAAATTTAAGATGTTTGGGCTGTGTTTGCATTTACATGCAAAATCCAGTCACATGTAGACCTAGCACTGAGAGCAGGAGCAGTATTTGGTGAAATATTTGACTCAGTGCTTTCTGCCTTTCAAGCACACAAGTGTTCAGTCCCCTACTCCTAAGGACAACATTATTATGAAGGCTGAGAGATGAATTAAAAAAAAAAAAAAGAATGTAAGTAGAAATACCATAGTAAGCAGATAGTTTTCTCAGAATGGAATGGCTTGGGGACTAGGCAAATGAAGCATTTATGAGCCTCTGCTTGAAGCTACTATTTTTCAGGGTCTCTGGAATATCTGTTCTGTGACTGACCCTAGAGACCCCAGTTGTATCAGTTCTTCCAGCAAAAAATCTCAGTGAGTTAACCAGTAGAACATTTCAGCATACTAATAAAAACTGTTTGCTAAGGTGAATGATCTGTGTCTTGTCTGTTGGTTTAGTTACTGATTTCAGGACAGAGGGTCTGCAGTTAATATTTTGACTCTTTCGGTCTTTTTTGTTACATCTGTATGAATTAATATCATTAAATCTCATCTTAAGCTGATTCAAAAGCTCTCTTGGCAACATGGTTACACAGTGACCACCTAAATAGTAAATGAAAACATAGCTAAAACAAGTCAAAGCTTAGTAACATCTGCAACACATTAAGGAAGGTTTTGGAGCAATAGCACATGACCCAAGTGCCCAGCATCCTTGTAGAATGTCTTTTACTGCTGCCTGGGTTTGCTCTGGTCTTTCTCAGAGTTGGCTTAAAGGGCAAGTAGCCACATTAATTGACCCAACAGAATTGATATAGAAGAGATTACTATCTCAAATCACTATTTTCTATTTAAATGTTTACATATATTGAGTCTAGGTCAATGTCTATTTAATTTAATAATTTTTTCTTATTTTATGAAGGAAGCTATAATTAAGTTACAGAATCATAGAATTCTGCCTGAAAAGAAAAATTCTAGCTACAAAATGTTTTGAGGATAAAATGAATAATTTCTTGTGACTGTGTAACAATCTTGATAAAAAACTTTCTCTGCCTGCTGTCATTATCTAAAAGCAAGCCAAATCAGAGTCCCTGCATTGTGAATTTCATTTCATCATCTGAATCTAGAAAATTTAATTTTCCAGTGGACAATGCTGAAATATTGTCAACAGTCATCTGAGTCAAATAATTACACCCCCTTCAAATAATTTTTTGATGAAAATTGAGAGATTCATAGTATAACTTGCCATGGAAACCAAATAAACTGGATCAAGACAGTTTAATCAGAAAAGTCTTCTGTTAGTTTGTTTGCAGTCTTCAAGGTACTGCCCAATTTTCTTTCTGCCTGTATCTGTTATCATATATCCTTACCTTCCTGGAAGAATCTCATCTCAGTGACAATTTCAGAGAAACCATGTGCCTCTCATTTATGTCTGGCATATTGTTCTATCTATTCACATCCCATTTAAAGACTCAGTTCATCCGTGCTGCCCAAAGACAGTGAGGGGCAATAACAAGGGGTGGATATTATTCTGTCCCTATTGAGTAAAATCCTATTCTGTGGTCTGTCTGCAGGAAATAATACCCAAAGAAACCAAAAAGCAGGGGGGAGGGGGGGGAAGAAGAGTGGAGGGGGGGGGAAGAAAAAAGGGGTTTCCCTTCTCTTCTTTTCTCTATTAAATTGTGTCTTTCTTTTCATATTCTTACTTGGCTTCCACACCCCATGTTTAAAAGTATTTAGCTAGTGGTGGGTGTGTTTGTCATTAGATATTCTGTGTGACTTAAGAGTTTTAGTGAAATCAACACTGAAAAGGCTTCAAAGATGTGGGACAGGGCTGCCACTGTTAGCAGTATTACAAACCTTAGCACATTGCTGGTACTTTACTAATAATAAATAGTAGCAATAGTGGCAGGAGAGATGACTGAACACAGTGCTATGCCCTGTATAGAATGGACAGAAAAATCTTCTAATGTAGCAGTTTGTGTAGCTATTAGGAGATCAGTAACAGTCCATTAAACTTACTGTTTCTCTCGGTGAAAAAAGATACATACAGACGCATAGTTTAAAAAGATTTATTAGTCAACATAACCTGATGTGGCACAAAAGTAGTATTTTCTATTCATGCACTAACTTAATTATAGAGATATCAATCAAGTGTGTTTGGTGTGTACTGAATGGCTAATATTAAAGTAAAATATAACAAAAATTGGCATAGTACTTCCTGAGAACCAGAAAGATGCACTTAGTTTTTTGTATTATATATCTTGTCTTAGTTCTTGATTTGGGAACTGGTTAAAGCCTGGTCATTAGGACCTGACAGTCCTTCCCTGGGGTAAGCCAAAGCAAGAGTCTTCTAAACTGCTCCATCCTGGCTTTTTTACTCCCTGTGCCTCTTGCATGCTGATTTTTATTCAGGGGTCTTGGAGATCATCTGTGAAGAAGGTATGAGGGTGAATGCTGGGAAGGATTTTGATAGGCTATCAGTGCATGAATTTTTATCCAGATAATTATGATAAAAACAACAATAATAATGGCTTAGTTGTTATTGTTGGATTGCAATAATATTGCAAAGTGAAAGTAAAATCTTGATGCTAACCCTTCATCTCTCCAGGATTATACTAAAGAGAACTTTAAAGAGACTTTTACCACTGTTGCAGTGAAAATGTCTCAGAAATAACATAATTTGGTTAAGAAAGTAGGGTAAAAGCATCAATAGAGTTAATTTCCTTAAGTAGTTTAGCATGCTGCTGCTCATAGAAGTTGTAAAAATAAATAAATAAATATGTGACTGTAAAGAATCTCCTGAATCTTTGAATCCAGACCCCACTATTATGGGGCTACAAATTAGAATTAATCTTGTTGTGCTCTGTTACAGGATACTGCTTTATTGAAACTTAGATATAATCAAGGCCAAGTTGGATGGGGTTGTGAGCAACCTGGTCTAGTGGGAGGTGTCCCTACCCATGGTGAGGGTGTCGGAACTAGATGATCTTTAAGGTCCCTTCAACCCAAACCATTCTATAATTCTATGATCATTACATGTTTGTGATACTGAACAGTTTAAATCTATTTATATATATTTATGAACACAGAAAAAAATCACAAATAGAATGTATATGTGTCAAAGTTACTATTGTGTGCATTGGAAAAGACATTTGTGTTGTTGACATTGGAAAGGAGGATAAAATATTCAGATATCCATGACAGTATTTTGAGTATTACAGAATCACAGAATGGTTTGGGTTGGAAGGGACCCGTCAAGGTCATCTAGTCTAACCCCTCTGCAGGGAGCAGGGACATCTGTAACTAGAGCAGGTTGCTCAGATCCCTGACCAACTTCACTTAGAATAGTTCCAGATATGGGGCATCTACCACCTTTCTGGGCTACCTGGGCCAGGGTCTCACACCCCCCAGTGTAAAAAATATCTTCCTTCTCTGTAGTCTAAATCTCCCTCTTTTTGTTTAAAAGCGTCACCCCTTGTTTTATCACAACAGGCCCTGCTAAAAAGTCTCTCCCCATCTTTCTGACAGGCCCCTTTAAGTACTGAAAGGCCACAATAAGGTGTCTCTAGACCATGTCACTAAGTGTCACATCCAGTCTTTCCTTAAACACCTCCAGGGATGGCAACGCCAATACTTCCCTGGGCAGTCCATTCCAGTGTTCTATCACCCTTTCTGTGAGGAAATGTTTCCTAATATCCAACCGAAACCTCCCCTTGTGCAGCTTCAGGCCCTGTCCTCTCATCCTGTCACTAGGTGCCTGGGAGAAGAGCCCTACCTTTACCTGACTACAACTTCCCTTCAGGTGGTTGTAGAGAGTGATGAGGTCCCCCCCGAGTCTCCTCCAAGCTGATCAACCCCAGCTCCCTCAGCCTCTCCTCCTAAGACTTTCCTTCCAGTCCCTTCACCAGCCTCGTCCCTCTCCACTGGACCTCCTCCAGCACCTCAGTATCCTTCTGGAAGTGAGGGGCCCAGAACTGCACACAGTACTCGAGGTGAGGCCTCACCAGTG